>CM008335.1:468650-481171 GCA_002525835.2 Ipomoea batatas | reverse complement strand
AACAGCGGCGATCCCCAAACTGGTATATAGGATCAGAACTTTAAACTATGGTTTTACTTCTTACTGTCATAAATTCTATGTATGGTATGGTAACTCGGAATCCAATTTATTATGCAATACTGCAGGCTGGGATACAGATCAGTTCCCAATGGATGTAGCAGAAGCAACTCTAGTTATGCTGTCTGTTATTAAAAATGTATGTCTAAAGATGTGTTGTTTATATTCTTCTGGATTTCGTGGGGGAAGATAAATGCCGGGGTTATTAATGAATGATGTTGTTTTTGTTGTGCTTCAACCTCAGGGTGGGCTCGCCCCAGGAGGATTCAACTTTGATGCCAAATTGTTAGTTCCCTTTTGCTCACTCTTCGTATAGAATTTCACTCCTCGCATGCAAAATGGCTTGATCATAATTTAGTCACCTATTGACGATGTGTTTGATATATGATAGGCGGAGGGAGAGCACAGATGTTGAAGACATCTTTATCGCTCATATTGGCGGTATGGATACCCTGGCCCGAGGCCTTCGAAGCGCTGCAAAGCTGATTAAGGTGTGGTGATTTCCCTCTTCCTTCCTTATTAGCAATCTCACTTACATTTGTGTTGTCTGTGCAAACTTCCTCCCCTTACCAATTAATATTATATTGGAAAACATAACAGGATGGTTCTCTGAATGAACTTGTTCGGAAGAGGTACCAAAGTTTTGACTCTGAGCTTGGTGCTGCCATTGAGGTATTGCTTCAATCTCCTTTCTTTCTCACTATACTTTGTAGCACAGAGAGAGAGACAGATGATATGATTCCATTAATTAATTAATTTAATTTATAGGCTGGAAAGGCTGATTTTGAACTGCTGGAGAAGAAAGCTTTCGAATGGGGAGAACCCAACGTCCCTTCTGCCAAACAGGTAAGGATGTGTGGGGATAAACAAACTTATTATTGTCTTTTCTTTTTGCACAGTGAACTGAATGGCAGTTGTTTTTGCGCATTGCATTACAGGAACTCGCTGAGATGATCCTCCAATCTGCACTGTAGAAGACGGATCGGATCGGATGTGAGAATAATAGACCCGACCCATCGCAGCCATGTTTAGCAATTAGCCTTAGCTTTATTCCTATTAGCCATAATGACAGACAGACAGTGTTTTAGTGTCGCATTCATAAATATAATGTTTAATCAATCCCTCTACTTTCTACTCTAATAAATTATATTTACCCCAAAATCTATGTTCACTATTGTAGAAAGAGCCCCTCCTACTAATATTAATACAAAGACACTCATTTCAACATTGTTGTATTAGGATTATGTATTCTAGACACTTATCTCTTGTGATAGAATTAGCAGTCATGAATCTTCAGATAATCAATTCATGATAAATGATAGACTCTATTATAAGAAAAGAGTAAATAAGAAATTATTATGCGTGGATAAAATAATTGAGGATGGATCATGGAAGACGCTATATGTTAATAAGAAAAGAAATTATTATGTGTGAATAAAGTAATTGAGGGTTTTGTTCTTCTTTATTCAATATTTGGTGTGTTATTGTTTAATTAAAAGTAGAAATTGATATTGGAGGCATGAGATGAGAAGATGTGTAGGGGCAAATGATAAGTGTCAGACTGTAAACGCAGAAGGTAAGCGAGCGGTGCATACAGTGCAGTCAATTAATATGTACGTCTGCAAGTTTGGGAAGAAAATTTAATATGTCTGGAGCCACATGACAAAACCCAGACATCATTTACTCCATCCATTTTTTTTTTCTGACATTGTTTTCTTACTTTTGGTCCTATGCCCCTATTACTTACTTCATCTTTAGGTGTACTCATCAACTTTGCATTTAATTTTCTTGTGTTTACAGTTAAAATTAGTTGTGCATTAAACTTTTACTTTCTGATTACTCTGCTTACTCTTTTCGTATACACCAAAAAATGTTTGTCAAACAACGTACACTCCACTAACCAACCGACAAAATCTCCACTTTTAGCAACCTGTCCATACCCACACATTAGTCATGGTCAAGAGTTGTTGTCAAGATTCAAAATCACAATCCATTATCATTATTATTATTTTACTTTTTCAAATTATATCTCTTATAAATTTGACATCTAAGCCCATAAAAATATAAATCGAGCATCCAAATTGTACCCTAACCTTTTTTTTAGCACAATATGCTCAGCATTCTTCCGAGCACAAGAAGCTCAACCCCAATCCTAAACTAAATTAGAATTGTGGAGTCCATCTCTTTAGATTGTTTGAGGGAGTTTAAACTCTCATCATAGGATTGGAAGTGTGTTTTAAGTAACCACAACCTGGGTACACCGTATGACATAAGTATGAAGGGTTTGAACTCTCATCTTAGGGTTAAGAGTGTTTTAAGTAACTATGTAGTACACCGTGGCCCATGGGACATATATAAGTTATACGGAGTATACTTTTTTATGAGATTTTTAATATTTTGTTTTAAGAAAATAGGGTTTACCTTAAATTTTGTTGTCCTTCATTCCAATCCATTTTTGTTGCTTTCTAGCTAGCCCTTCACCCTATATGTTCATGCTTTGAAAAGAGTGATTCGAGTGCAACTTTGAGTTTTAGATCGAGTCTTCTAAAATGGTGGGTAGTGGCACATGTTTTCTCATGATTTTACTGTCGTCTCTCATGTTCTCCACTGTTCTTTCACAAATCAATGGAGCATCCTCAAATTTCACGAGAAAGCATACATTTATAGTTCTTGTTGACCCTCACTCCAAGCCCTATCCTTTCCTTTCTCATGAAAATTGGTATTCTTCCCTTATCTCCATATCCTCTGCACCTATCCATGTTTACAACAATCTGTTTCATGGTTTTTCTGCCCGGCTTACGTTGGACAATGCTAAATATGTGGAAAACCGTGGTGGAGTTTTGGGTGTGTTTCAAGATTCTGTTTTGCAGCTTCACACCACAAGATCACCGTCTTTTCTTGGGCTTCATCACTTGGAATCTCTGTTTGTCAACTCCACGTCATCAGATGTTGTGATTGGTTTGATCGATACCGGAATATGGCCGGAAAGTGAGAGCTTTTCCGACGAGGGATTCGGTGAGATTCCGAGCCGTTGGATGGGAGAGTGTGAAGAAGGAGTGGGATTTAACGGTTCAGATTGCAATAAGAAGTTGATAGGGGCTAGATATTTTCTGGGTGGCTATGAAGGTTCATTTGGCAAAGCCGGTGAATTCCGGTCGCCGAGAGATTCGGACGGTCACGGTACCCATGTTGCTTCCATTGCCGCCGGAGCTCCGGTGCCGGACGCCGGGTTTTTCGGGTTTGCCGGCGGGATGGCGAGGGGAATGGCTCCCGGAGCCCGAATTTCGATTTATAAGGTTTGTTGGGCTTCCGGTTGTTTAATGTCCGACGTTGTTGCTGCCTTTGATAAAGCCGTTTCCGACGGTGTTGATATTATTTCATATTCTCTAGGATTATCCGACCTGCCATTTTACCTTGATTTCTTAGCAATAGCGTCATTCCGTGCGGTCCAACGAGGTGTACTCGTCGTGGCATCCGCCGGTAACGAAGGACCGTTATCCGGAAGCATCACGAACGCTCCGCCGTGGATTCTGACCGTCGGCGCCGGCACTCTTGACCGGAGATTCCCAGCTCGAGTTCATCTCGGAAATGGCAAAATATTGTGGGGCGAATCTATCACCTTATTAACCCCATCCATATTGGGTCGTTATCCACTCCAACTATATCTGTTACGTAACGTCACATCTTCTTCAAGTTTTGATTTTTCCCGCCAAGACATCATCGGAAAAATCGTACTCTGCATGCTCCAGAAACGTGTCCCACGGTTGTCCCTCGGCATGTTCCTTAAAAAGGCCGGAGCTTTAGCCATGTTAATCTCCCATGGTGAAATTGACCCGGAAGGCCTTATTTCGGAGCCCCATGAAATACCCACCGTCACAATAGGCGTGGCAGAAGCCCAGATGGCAGCAGATTACATACTGGCCAATGAAAATCCGGTGGCTGCCATTTTTTCCGGCGGAACAGTTTCCAAGCATGCAAGACCAGCCCCTATAGTCGCCTCGTTCTCGTCGAGAGGGCCCAATTCTATGGTCCCGACAATTTTAAAGCCTGATATTATCGCCCCAGGGGTTAATATCTTAGCGGCTTGGACCGGTGCCGTCGGGCCGTCCGGGACCGCGTCTGATGATCGGCGGTCGAGGTTCAATATTTTATCCGGCACGTCCATGGCGTGCCCTCATGTGGCCGGCGTAGGGGCATTGATTAAATCGGTGCACCAAAATGGGGGTCCCAGTGAAATCAAATCTGCCTTGATGACCACAGCCTCAATTCAAGAATTTCATCATAACCTGACCCATTTTTCGCCAATTCTAGACGAGTCTACCAACAATGCAACTAACCCGTTTGTCATGGGTGCGGGACATATACATCCCAAACGCGCCATGGATCCACATTTGGTCTTCGACACTACACACCAAGACTACATACATTTCTTTTGCAAATTGAACTATACAAAGAAACAGATCAAAATCGTGACAGGCAAATCAAATATATTTTGCTCAAATTCAGACAAGCGTGAATTAAATTATCCGGCCATCATCCTGGAAGAAGAGGTAGCACGAGGTGGAGTTGCATTGGTACGGAGGTTGAAGAAGGTTTCTGAAGGAGTTGAAGAGTACGAGGGCAAAGTGGTTGGACCAAGAGGATATTATAGGATCAATGTGAGGCCTAAGAGATTAAAATTTCATAGAATAGGGGATAGATTGAAATTTACAGTAAATTTGAAGGGGCAAAGTAGGAATAAGAGGGATTTGTGGGTAGGGGCCATAATATGGAGGGAGAGAGTGCAAAAACATAGTGTTAGATGTCCCATAATCATCTACCCTACAAATGCATAGCATGTAAATTTAATTAATTTGTTGAAAAATGCTTCTATTTTCTTTTTAATGAGAACTAAACTATTCCAATTTTCCATGTTTAGAGTTTTTCATTATCTAAATTTTTCAATAAAATAAATGTAAGTCTAAAAAATTTTCAATTTACAAAAAAAATAAAAATGAAACCAGTCTTAGGTGAATCTCCACTTATAAAGTCTAAAAATTCTAATATAATAATCAGGTAACACCAAAATATATATATACATTTATACATTAATGATCACACAAATTTATATATGGAAAGATATAATTAAACCATTCAATTAATATAAATAAATGTAACAAAATAAACAATAAAAATATTACAAAAGAATTGAATATAATCCGAACTATATTAGTATGACAAAAAAGAGTTTGCATGTTTTCCATAGCTGTCTCTCCACTAATGACTAAACTAAAAACAAAAAAAAAAAAAACCATTAGTAGTAGTGTGGATAGCATTGCAGTATGAAAAAAGATGGATGTATCATATATACTCACTCACTGCATGGCCTGGATGTTCATGGCTCTAAGCTAATCTGCTAGGAACTGATTGGTATCGTAATTTGCATCATTCTCCTCATCATCATCAGCAGCAGTAGTCTGAGTCTTTGTGGTATCATTTCCATTATTGGTGCTGGGTTGTGGCGCTTGCGAGTAGTTCTGCTGCTGATGCGGATTATTAGTATCTCCATTGATGCCTGGCTGTGGTGCTTCCAATAACTCCGAGTTGTGCTGCTGATAAGGAATATTATTATCTGCAGTGATTGGTGCTGATGAGTTGTGGTGATAATAAAGATGATGATCTCCATTGAAGCTGGGGTGTGGTTCTTGCCAGTTGTGGGGCTGATAAGGAAGCTGAAGATTTGCATTGATGCTGGGTTGTAGTGCTTGAAAAGTAGTGTTTTCAGGATGGAAATAATTTTGTGGGAGAGGATTATTATGATGATGATGAATTAAGACATTATTATGATCCTCCTGCTTCTGATGATGCTGCAAATTCTCTTCATAAGGAGGAGGAGGCTGCTGACGCCATTGCAGCCCAGCTGAGATCAGCTGGTGGTGGTTCTGGTTGGGAAAACTACTCATCTGTATCTGAATAACATTGTTGTTGGACGTGGAGGTCTGAGGAGGAATCATGGGTTGGTTCCACATATGAGGGTAGGGAGAGCTAGCATGTAGAGGAGGAGTTATAATGTGAATGGGAAGAAGTTGGTGATCATAAGATGGTGAGGCTTCAAAGTGGTTTTGGTCATCACTTCTTGCTATAGTAGTATTCTCCGGGACATCATCACCATCAATTTCAACATCTTTATCCTCGTCCTCGTCCTCCTCCTCCTCATCATCATCATCCTTCTCCTTCTGCTTCGGCTTCTGCTCCTTGTTGTTGTTGTTGCTGATGCTGCTGCTGTTACTGTTATTATTATTATTCTTGCTGCTCTTATCCATCTTATTGTAAATCCTACACAGCACCCAATCGTCCAACTATATATATATATATATATGCACATTAAACAAACAAATTAAGCACGTACACAATTATATTTTTACCATTAATTAAATTAAAGATGGAATTGAATTAATTAGTAGAAAAGTAATTAAGGTGCATACTTTCATGGCGTCCACACTCCTATCACATTCTGGACCATCCTCCACTCTGTACTCGTGCATTATCCAAGGGGTTTTCTGCCCATTGGGTGGCTTACCCATGTAAAAAACCAAAGCCTTTCTATACCCAACTTTAGCATTAGTCCCAAACGCCAATATTTCCCTATCGGCGCCGGTAGCTTTCCAGTATCCGTTACCCGCAGCCCTGTTTGGTCGCTTGCCGTTCCTATATTTGCGACTTCTTGGCGTGAAGAAGTACCATTCTTTATTCCCGCAATAATCTTTAAACATCTCTGTATGCAAATTATTAAATTAAATTAAATTAAAAGAAGTTTCAAGTTTAACTGGGCTAGCTTATTTAAACGTACAACAAGATTACTCACGACAAAGTGCTTCAGGATTGAAGCTGTAGAGGTTGACAGAATTGATCCTGTTACGAGGTAGGGGGAGGTTTTTGACCTGCTTGTCAAGGTATTCACCAATGAGCTCGTCGTCTGTGGGGTTAAAGACATAACCAGGTGGCAGAAGTCGGAAGTAGTCATCATCGTTGATGCTTCTTAGAAGATGGTCAACGTCGTTGTCAGTGGGGTTTTGCACATCATCGCCTGAAACGCAGGCTACGGGTTGAATATCCATCACTAATTTAAGTATGTATGTGGAAAGGAAAAAGATAGAGAAACTACGCGTTGAAATTGTTATGACCACAACTCGATCAGTTCTTTAATAAAAAGACTATGTACCGAAAAATAAGGTCCAGTTGTTGTGTTTTACCTGAGTTATAATTCGATAATTTCGAATCAAAGATTTTAGTTTCATTATCGATATAGTTAGTTCAAAAATATTTGAAATAAATATTTTATTAGATTTTTATAAAAATAAAAAGTAAATATCGCTCCGATGTGTAGAGATTAAATACAAAAAGAATTGCTAAATTAACATGCACAAATAAATAAATAAATTGCTAATATGGTAACATATGGCAATTGTACCAACTATTTCGTTATCAATTAAACAAGTTATATAATTACAGTAAGATTAAAATTTTATTATTGAAACTAATACTAAAGTCCTTCAAAGGTTTAAAAAAAAAAAAAAAAAATTTAAGCATAAATTTGGTTGTGCCCGATGTAAATTGGCATAGGGTCAATCAGGACCTTATAAAAGTAAAAAATTGATTGAATTATTATTTGTGTGTGTATATTATTATTATTAGGATAAAAGTACACTAATACAGAAATTAGTCATTTGTGTCTGAAGTTGAGGACAATTTGCATTTGAAGTACGTACTTCAGACGCAGATTAATTGAACAATTTGTGTCTGAGGTAATTAACATCGGATCATCCGTACATACGGCCACATTTCTATGCTTACGTCAAATTAACCTCATGTAAAAGTTATTTTTTAATCATCTATTTTTCTTTAATGTAATGAGCTTATAATCGTTATTGTAATTAGTGTATGCTTGGGCATTATATTAATGGTAAGTTAAAAATTATGATAGGATTCTCAATTTGAAGGTAGAGTAAAAAATTAAATATGTCAAATGGGCTGGACTGTAATGTATATATGATTTCAATCATTTCATAAATATTGAAACTATTACTTATAATCCTTATCACTCCATATAACTTTAATTGGTGAGAATCTTAAGATTGATAAGAATTTTAAATATAATTAAGAATAATTATAAGAGTTAATTCCATTTTTGGTCATAGATTTATAGGTGACATTCCACTTTTAGTCCTTTTTTATTAGAACATTCACTTTTAGTCCTAGTATTATTGTGATATGATCAGTTTTGGTCCTCCGTCAACAAAATCGTTGAAATTTCGTTAAATACAAGGACATTTAGATCTTTTTTTTATATATATATACAAAGTAGGTTAATCCACTATATTTTTATGTTTATCTTTTTTGAAACAATTCATAATTGAAGATCAAAATGCCGTTGTGTTTAACGAAATTTAAACTATTTTGTTGATAGAGGACCAAAAATAGTCATGCCACAATAATACTAGGACCAAAAGTGAATATTTTGATAAAAAGGGACTAAAAGTATATTGACACCTATAATTCTAGGACCAAAAATGGAATTAACTCATAAATATAAATTCTGATTTTAAAATTAATAGATGATGAACACATTTGAATTGACATTCAATTAATTAAAAGGTAATTCAAATTAATATTCAATTCAATACAAACATTTACAGTATATATATATAGTTAGCAATCATATAATATACGGAGTAATTAATTGATAAATGAACACGAACTGTAAACTCAATAACGAACATAAAATTCAATCTAGTAGTATGCAAACTGATGATAACCACAGTAAAACAGGATATCCAAACATTATATATATTAGTACGATTTGGATCGCTAATTAATACTACGTAGGAGCGCTAGTTGGTGCTAAGGTATTCCGTTAAGTTTATGATGCCTAGAGAAACGTACTCCACTGATGGGAATCGGCGGCGACGGCAACGGAAGAAGCGCCGGAGGCGGTACACTTTGCCGCCGTCCTCACGCTTTCTATCAACGCCTCGGTGCGAGCCTCCTCCGACAGTATCTGCGACAGTTGCTCCGAACTGATCACCAGGTTCACCTTCCACACTCCGCCGCTGTTGTACCTCGGAAAAACCTCTGCAGCTTCCACCTTTTTGTTGTTGTTGTTGTTCTTATAATAATCGCACGGCTCCCTGCAGCGATTGCGATATCCCCTGCCCGTAACGCCGTAAGTGCTATAATCATCGGGAAGCTCTAAACCTCTGCCCATCTCTGTGTTGCTCATCTCCTCCGTTTTCTCAACGATATCACTCACGCCAAACCCTCTGGAAATGCAGTTCCCCATTTTCGCATTTAATTCCCTATAGCTTAAAGCTGAGGGAGGCGGGCGTGATGAACGTAACCGTGATCGTCGGTGCACTGGGATATGTTCCTTGACTTTCCCCTGACAACCAAAATAGGTACTACGTTGTTTTGATTGGTGTCATCTATATTTTTTATTATTAAATATATATACATACGTTGTTGTGTTGTAATATTTACAATATTCGCATAAATTTTTATCTATATTAGATATGGTAGTGCCACCTCATAATATACTACAACTAGCTAGTTTCTGTGTACTCGTGATGTAACATTTTTTGGGTGCATGAATGTACTAATTTGGCCTATTCTAAGGCACATTAACTTTTTCTTTTTGGTGAAATCTTTACTTTTTGGAGGGACAAAATAAGTATTCATTCTTTCCTTTTCTTCTACCATGGTGAAGAATCAAAGCTAGCCTTAGCCGTGAAGTTCTAGAAATACTTATATTGTATTAGTGTTCAAAGAATGTAATGTTATATATATTAATAAACATAATAAGTCATTAATTCAAGAAATATTTCACTACACGCTATTATCATGTCTTTTATTTATTTATTTATTATAGTAAGATATTTATTTTTTGAATGTTGATACAGACGAACTAAATGACATAAATTTGAGACTTTATATATAAAATGTTGGAAAAAAAAATTATTAATTTGAAGCTTTAATGGTAAAGTTGTAAGATGGGGTATAGTGGTAGGAATGAAAATAACAGGCACCGAAGGGCGTGCCGCAAGGGATAACAGCTAGCGAGTGGATCACTTTTGGGGAAAATGTAAGTATTTAGTCCAAGGAGATAGACAAAAGTTAAAAAGGATGTGATAGCTATAATTGTCACGGCCGATTTACAAAGTCAAAAGTGGTATCATTTAACACATAAAATTGTCTTATTCAAACTTATCCCAAACTCCTTCCCCTCACTCGCAAATTATACTGTGGATTACTGTTAAAAATAAGACTATTTTTAATGCATTATAAATCTACAATTCATTAAATAATGTATTTAATATATTAAACATGAATATGTATTTTTAGTATAATAATTACTGCCCACCCCTCAACACCAATACTTATACCATGGATCAGAGTTCACGGTGCACTGTGAATCCTAGTGCATGTGTACATGTTTTATGTTATGAGTTTTTGTTTCTTGTGTTATTAAATTCTATACTTTAAGAGTAGGAATTCTATCAATAGTTATACCATGGACCCGAGTTCACCTTGCAAGGTGAATCAGTGTCCATTTACATACTGAATGTTCGCAATTTTATGAAAATTTATTATATATTTTGTGAACATTCCGTGTGTAAATTGTGTATTTTAGACTCAAGTCGACTCGGGTCCACGGAATAATTTGCCAAAAACAAATAGAAAGGCTTGGAACAAAGCCCTCAACATGAAAGACCAATAAAAACTAGCCCATAATGTAATGTGGCCTGTTATTGAATTGAGCTTACTAGGCCTGCCCATTTTTAAAGGGCAATTTTGTTCGTGGATCATGGTCTATGGACTATGAAAAAATGTAGATTTTAAATATATAATTTGTGTACTTAATTTACATTATTTGATAGTATAGAGAAATAATGACATTCATTATTCAAGTAATGTATCTATTCATAGCTATCTTCACTAAGGTTTGAACCCACTCCCATCATCCACGTGAGAGTGTAAACCGAGACACGGGATGCCACTAGACCACAAGGTCTTTGGCAATGATTGTATTTAAAGCCTATCTAGTTTCGAAATTTAAATTATATCATGAATCAATGTCCATCTTATATTGTGGATCCTGATCCAAAACAATATTGTATTGTTTAAATTAATGTACTCTCCTCCTCTTCTTCTTCTTCTTCTTCCATCTGGTAAACATTCACCTTTACAATGTTAACTATTAATATATTATATCAAGTAATCCTAACATTATTTTAAATTCATGAGTAGGTAAATATACTTAAGATAAAGATTCATAATTAAGTGCAAGATATGTAATTATGTGTTTAATATGTAATCGTGATTTATGATATAATTTGTTTAAAAAATAATAAGTTTTTATTTGGATTTAAAGTATTAATTTTAATTTATAAATATGTGATTTTCATATGCAAATTATATCGTATTATATATACCATTTACATGGTGAATTCTGATACATGCATGATAGTATGATACAATGATTGGTTCTCAAATGTGTCCTCCCAGAAAATGTGATGGATGCATTAATATCCGGGGACACTTCATAACCTCCCAAACCCGTGCATGCAAATCAGGACAAGAAATCTTACTGCGCTTGCTGTACAAATAAAGAGGAGTTGCACATATATACCTGTACAAAGTGGACGCCGGCCTTGTCAGGGGCGCCATGTTTGATTGTTGGGGGAAGAAATCAAGATTTGTACAGCCGCAACGACAGGATAAGGTTGAATTTTCACCGCGGATATTGAGAATTGGATTTAGATTGAATATTTTGTGCATAAAAATGTACAATTTAATGTTGTATTTCAAAATTAGATTAACTCAATTTATTATTTTAAAAGTCTTGAGCGTGGTCCATAAGTCTATGAGCGTGCACAAACACTCGTTTCAATGTTTCTTACAACATCTGTGACAGTGAAGCATTTAATTTATAGCTACAACTGTGTTCAACTTGTATTAGAAAATTGTATTGTAATATTTTATAATTTTTAGAACCATTGACTCTATTATAATCTAGTATCCGTTCATACACTCTCCTGAAGCCTCTTATTTGAGAAGTCACAGTTATAACGCTCGACCACAAGGCTTTTGCCATAATATTTTATAATTAATTAATATAATTTTATCAGTATAGATATCTTCTTTGACACATATGATCTTGATTATCACCTAGGCGCGCGGCTAGGCCTAAGGCCATCCTCATCGACCGCCCCATAAATACATATTAAATGTCAAATGTTATCGGGCGTCCTTGGCCCAAATTTAAAGCAGCTGGAGGTTGACTGTTAACTGTTATGTTATAACAATAATTTTAAAATATTGTAAATTATACTATCAAATAATAATATACAATTAATATACTTATAATATATTAAAAATGTACATTATATTCAAAAGAATACGTTATTTTGTATAATAATTAGTGCAAT
>CM008335.1:452465-468329 GCA_002525835.2 Ipomoea batatas | reverse complement strand
TTAAGTTATAATGAAGTCAAAAATTAAAGACAACACATTCTATGTTTCCTTAAATACTAGTTGAATTAATTATAATATGATGTTACATCACATGCATATACTATATTATATTATTATTTTATATATAAACACCCACTCTCTCCTCCTCACTGCCAGCCAAGCTAACTCCCTTCTCCATCTCAAATCAAAAGTTGTCACCTTTTCAAACCTCCTCCCTCCCCTTTATTCCAAAAATATTATTAATATATTTAAAGATTATATTTTTATAATAATTCTTTTAAGCTACAAGTGTTAAGCATATGAAATATAAATGTGTATAGTAGTCCATCTTTGATTTACGAGAAAGTCTGTCTCCCGTACTTAAAGGTGAGTTCTAGACGTGAACACTATTTTGTTCTCTCAGTCAGCAGAGGATCACAAGGAGTTAAACTAAACCAACATAGGCCCCGTTACAATTAGCTGACAAACTCAAATCAAGAGGACCAATATATGACTCTCATTAAAGAATCAAACTTAAAGTTTTATAGTTACCAAGCTAACTATCTATATATGTATCTGGTTAGATATTTGATTGAGACATAATATAATACAACCTTTTAATTTGGTATCAGCGACATACCAATATTAAAGGTACATGTT
Source organism: Ipomoea batatas (assembly GCA_002525835.2). Lineage (NCBI taxonomy): Eukaryota > Viridiplantae > Streptophyta > Magnoliopsida > Solanales > Convolvulaceae > Ipomoea > Ipomoea batatas. Next base: position 467,690 of record CM008335.1, on the reverse strand, counting down.
GCCGAGAGTCCATTAAAAAATAATCCGTGCACACATGCGAAGGATATGATGAGTATAAAAGTCCATCTATTAGTTTATATTTTTAGTAAAGATGGGAACATCTTTTTGTAATTTTGAACTTTTTTGACACTTCAATTCCTACAAGTGTCAAACTCAATCTCAAGTTAGATTATGATGCATGTGACATTTTGGTTGGTGCGTTACCACATGCAACAATATAATATATAAACATTATATTTATTTAGGTTCTTATTTATGTAAATGTATGAAAATGGTCATATATATGTATGTATGTATTGATCTGCATGTATGTACAGAGATATTATATTGTTCAAAACATAATCATTATTATATATGTACGTCTAAAATGAAATTATTTGATTGGGAATATAAGATAATCCATTAATCTCCGCTAGCCCCTATAAAAATCCATTCAACCTCGTCGCTTTAGAACCCCAAAGAACGCCAGTTTCTTATAGAGAATTTGTATAATGGAGTTTTGGACGAGGTTGGCGTCTATTATGGGGGTGTGGGCTTTCTGCCAGAGCTTTCTGCAAATACTTTTCCCGCCGGAGATCCGATGCGCCTCCGTGAAATTGCTCCACCGCCTCTGCAACTGTTTCTCGTCGTACTGCTACTACGACATAACTGAGATTGACGGCGTGAACACCAACGAGCTGTACAACGCTGTCCAGCTGTATCTTAGTACCTCGGCCTCGCTGTCGGGGAATCGGCTCAGCCTCACGCGCGGGATAAACTCCACGGCGATTACGTTCGGCCTGTCGAACAACGACTCCCTGTGTGACACGTTCGGCGGCGTGAAGCTGGTGTGGGAGCACATCGTCACGCCGCGCCACTCGCAGAGCTTCACGTGGCGGCCGCTCCCGGAGGAGAAGCGTGGCTTTCTCCTCTGCGCCAGGAAGAGGGACAAAGCCACGGTGCTTGGGCCGTACTTGGAGCACATCATGGAAAAGGCTAACGAGATTCGGCGGCTTAGCCGTGACCGTCTCCTCTTCACTAACTCCCGTGGCGGCTCTCTCGACTCCCGGGGCCACCCCTGGGAGTCCGTCCCGTTTAAGCACCCCAGTACTTTTGATACGCTGGCCATGGACCCTGTTAAAAAGGAGGAGATCAAAGCCGACCTCAAAGATTTCGCCAACGGGGAAGCTTTTTACCAGCGGACCGGGAGAGCTTGGAAGCGGGGCTATCTTCTGTATGGCCCTCCCGGGACTGGGAAGTCCAGCATGATCGCCGCCATGGCTAATTTCTTGGGGTACGATATCTATGATATGGAGTTGACCGAAGTGCACACCAATTCTGAGCTCAGGAAGCTCCTCATGAAAACTAGCTCCAAATCTATCATCGTCATCGAGGACATTGATTGCTCCGTCAACCTCACTAACAGGTGCGCCTGATCAGCTTAACTATTTTTTTTTGAATACTACTGACTTTGTTACAATGCCCTGTTCATAAGTACACTTTCTAAATATTGCGTCCACTGAATTAGTTACATAAAAAAAAAGGTGGAACCCTTTTGACTTTTGTTGTTTTCTTAATTTTTTCAAGAAGTCATAGGTTAAAGTGGATATTGTTTGGTAACTTGAGTTATAAAAGTTGTATATTTATCAGGGAGAGGATCAACGGCGGAGGGTGCAGTACGAGGGAGTACAGTTCAGCAGGCGCCCAGGGAGGCGAGGACGGCGGGAACAGGATAACGCTGTCGGGTTTACTCAACTTCACGGACGGATTATGGTCGTGCTGCGGGAGCGAGAGGATCTTCGTGTTCACGACCAACCACGTGGAGAAACTGGACCCCGCATTGCTAAGGAGCGGGAGAATGGACATGCACATCCACATGAGCTACTGCAACTTCCCAGCTCTCAAAATACTCCTCAAGAATTACCTAGGGTTCGAGGCAGCAGAGCAGGAAGAGGACGAGGAAGAGGCGCTCCGGCAGCTGGCGAAGGTGATAGACGCGGCGGAGATGACGCCGGCGGACGTAAGCGAGGTGTTGATCAGAAACCGGAGGAACAAGGGGAGGGCACTTTGGGAACTGGTGGAGGTTTCAAGGATGAGGGCTGAGAGGAATACGGGAAAGAAAAGCGGAGAAAGGAACTCCGGCGCCGGAGATAATGTGTTTGAAGAAGAAGAAGATGAAGAGCAGGAGAAGAGGGCATTGGAGAGCCCAAAACGAAACGGTAAATTTCCAGAAGAAGAAGAAGAAGAAAACGCTGATGAAAAGTTGCATTCAAATTAGTCCTTATTATTTTCAAATAACATTGAAACCTACTCTGCTACTTAATTAATTTCAACTCCGATCCAGTATCAAATTTCTGTTAATGGCTATTACTGTTGAGGAAGGGGTAGCTACTAGCTAGTGGTAGTGGGAGGGGAACATGAATTGATGAAGCTAAGGAAATTAAAGACAAGCTAAGCAGAATGTTAATGTTAATGATCATGTTTGAAATTTTTTATGGAGAAAACATATGATTATTATTAATCAATCAGAATTATGAAATTAATTAACTGTGGATAGGACTGAAAACTGAAAAGTGTGGCTAGCTAGGCGCATTAACGGTATTATTTAATTTTGGGAAGGAAAAAAAAAACAATTAGCGTCAGATCGATCAGACAAATTCTGAGGGTGATCTAATTAATAATTTAATATCACATATTGTATGTTTATATATTTTATAATTAGGATTAGTAATATATAATTTGAGCAAGAAAACTAATATACCACCCAAACATTAATTCCTCCTACCTCTCCCCAAGTCATGTTGCATGGTATTAAAAATTTTGACTAATTGAATTTGTTCTGATCAAGATATTCATAGAGATCGAACTTAATCAATGTACAAATTAGATAACGTCCTATTTTGGGGAGAATCGTTTGGGACTTCACCCTTCTAAGATGCTGCTTGAGGGATTAACACACTTACTATGTGAGGATGTAATAAGTCATGTAGTCATGTAACATTTCATATAAGTTGTTTTTTCCAATGATGTATATATATTAAAAAAAAAAAAAAGGGTTGTGCTCGGTCAAAAGTTACCAACTACCATTTGCGAACCTACTCAAGAATATAATTAATGTGTATGCGATAAATCAATGATGTCAAAATGAGATGACGTGAGTATCTTCCATCTTAACTAGAGGTCCCATATTTGCGCCCTAATAATGCAGTCATAGACTAATAAACATCTTAATATTGTGTAACTTGTGTTAACAACATTGTTAATTACAATAATATAGTATTATCATTATTTAGAGATAAAAATGTTTTCTCAACCCCACTATTTTCTTTTCTCTTCAAACCTACTGTTTCATCCATATATTTGGGAATTGATTGGTACAAATATTCTTCAATATAATATAATTATTTGCAAGCATGCATGTGCTGTGTTGGATGTGTTAGTTCAAGCTAGCTTGCTTGTCCTCCTCCATTGGCTTCTTACACTCGATTGCATATATTATGAACCAACCTGAATTACAAATAAATATATATAAACATTGTGCTTATTAGTGTTCCAATTTTTTTTGGGTATAATATATTTGTAATTTAATTTGGTCAACATTCATATCGTCATTAGACTTGAGAAATGTTAAACTAAAACATAGTATGATAATACTTATGATGCATGAAAACTCTGAAAACATATGTAGTGTTACTTATTTTCAGAAACATATCTATGTCATTTCTGAATTAATCAAAAGTTTTTTTTAAAAAAATGTTTACATTGTTTTCAAATTAATCTAAAATTCATAACTATATTACCAGCTCAATTTTAAAATAAAAATAACAATGAAAACCAGATGGAGCAAAATTTTAATATTATAAAAAATCAAATACAAATCTTTTTTTTTTTTCTTTCGAATGCTACTGAATCTATTACAGTGTAGAACACCTCCACTGAGACTCAAACCCACCACCTCCCATATACAGGGAAGGGTTTGATGCCACTGGACCACAAGGCCCTTGGCAATCAAATACAAATCTAAACACTAGTTCTTCACTTCTTCGCATCATAATAATAATAATAATAATAATAATAATAATAATAATAATAATAATAATAATAATAATAATGTATATATCTGCTCCACATGGTATTGTAATCCAATTATTATAAGATGCTATTGTGGGTGTCATGCACATGGAGTACTTCAATCCATGAATATAATTCAAGTTGGTGGTGAATTATATTGAATGTCTTCACTCTTCAGTCACATGCCCATACTTTAAGTTCGGAACTTAGGAGATCATAAGTTGCCTACACTTTTTTTTTTAACAATTATTTTGAAAACGACATTCTTCTTTCCACTACTTTTAGCTTTCAATTTGCGGTCCGATTTGGATTGTATTTCTGGAAAATCGATAAAGTAAGAAATTCTATTGGATGACCACTCTAGCTAATTGAAGTACACAACATTTATATATATCAAAAAAGTTAATAATTCATAATGGTGTTTTAGTAACCACAAGATTACAAATTCAACTTTTAACGAGAGTAATTTATTGATCTTTTTGGTCTGAGCTAGTCTTCTATGCGTAACCTAGAATAGTTTACTTTCGTATTTCAACTATGATCACTATGTGAGATTTATTTAGTGGCAACTAGCTTGTGCACATTATCAAATAATGGTTGCGGGTTTTCCACATCAAATCACTCAAAAATAATAAAAAGTCAAACACATAAAAACAATTTTGTTACAAAATTTATCACACAAAATTTGAATCTTAAAATCCTAATTATATAAATTACTCAAATTTCTAACCACACCAATTAAAAGTTGGACAACTATACTTTTTGGTCGAAAATAAGCTTTTCGACCACCTTTGAGAGCTGCAGAAATTCTTTTGATAATTTTGTTAGATTATAATGATTACAATTACACCAAAAGTTATACCAGTAGTTAGTAGAAAATGTGTAATTTTATTTTTTTCATACTTCTGTAATAATATAATTAATGATATTTTTTATAGCAATATGTTGAACTTGGCCAGCTAAGCTTACGCCCAACATATTTTGATTTTGATCATTTTCTAATAACTTTTTTGGTAGTAATAAGGATTGGTGGCATAGAAGTTGGCATGAACCCTAATGTTTCGACCACCAACACGATGATTGAAAAAGTTTTTTAAAACTAATTTTTAAATCTTTTTTGTATGATTAAAAAGTGATGTTTTTCCAACAAGACGTAGAATCTTCTAATATCATATATAATTATTTGAAATTTTGAATTGTATATATAATTCTAAAAAAAAAAAAAAGATTTTGATGGAAAACTAAGGTAGGGGGTCCAAGTGGAATGAACCCCAACTTATTTTTTTCCAAAATTTCAAATGCAATATGATTTTTGAGCAAGGGAAAGAGCTAATACCTGTCATCAACCTCACCACATGCATACTGCTACTGTACCACTGTCCCATAAGTCCATAACACTTCTTGTCCCATTACTTCTTTGCCTCAGGTTTTAGGGAAATCATTTTTTAATAAATCATACACCTAAAATATAATAATTCCATATTACTTTTATGCTATCACTTGTAAATGATATAAAAACTTGACTTTTGAACAGTATAAATATAATGAATCATTTTTAATTTAAACATTTTCCTGCTTTTCAAACACACCCTTAATTAGCTTGTGACCATAGTTGAAGTAGTTGTTCATGTTTTCATAAGATTCGAATTTAAAATCCTAAAATTATCTGAGTTAATCACTCCATCAACATAGCTAAGTGTGCCCTACTTTATCATTTTCCTTTAGATCCATAGTTGGTGTCTCTTATCGTATATGCACGGCTTGGATGTAATTGATGTGACTGAGAATATGATGGATGGGACACGATTCATTCTTGCTACGTATCATATTTAGTGAGACTACAACCGGAGAAGTCATTTCTTTCATTGTGTGCATTGGATCAACCCTCAAAAATTAACATAGACCAACATGTTCCATGCAACTCTAGTACATGTACAAAACTAGTCTATGTCAGTCCACGTCCTCTTTCCCCTCCCTCGTCGCCTCATGTCTCTCATGTATTGTCTCTGTGTCTATAATAACTTTTTTTTTTTTTTTTAAAAAAAAAAAAGAAGAATTATATGTAAATATATGTCACCAAACTAGCCCAACTGATCAATAAAAAGAGGAGAAAAGTAAGAGTTTAAGAAACAGATGGCGAATAACTAAATGTAACTCTCTAAGCAACCTGAGAGAACTGTCTCTCAGTGCAAAAATATAGAAAATAATAGTATACATTTAGTTGGGAGTAACTACAAGACAATAATGCTTCAATTTAACACCTGCAACTAGTCATGTCTTGCTTTATTCCCTCTTGCACATACACTCTACTAACTCGTCTCGACCATCCACCTAATATGTGCTATTAAGTTTATATTCGGAGGTTGATTCCTCAACATTTATCATCGATAATTATATTAATCATGTCAATATAATTTCACTTAATTTGTACTCTAGTATAGTAGTATGCACATATATATAGGTGTTTATATGGAAGAACTTTTCATTTCGTTATGTAGCCAAAAATAAAAATAAAAATTAAAGGACTAATGTTGTGACTTGTGAGTGATGAACATGTATTATTATGTTATTAATTAAAGTAATTAATAGTCTACTAGAAATTATAAGGCCATCCAGATGGCTATGAAATTTGAAACTAATCATGTACAATATAATTATGATTTGATTTGAAGGGTTAAGAGACAAATAATATAATTCATTACAATATAATTGTACTATATATATATATATATATATATATATATATTATAAAAGATTAAATAGTATAGTAAATCTTATCATTTTTATAATTAATTCAAATGGGTGCCCAAGTAAATAAAACATGATTCTCATTGATGGTTTTTTTTAAGGTGAAAGACAATGAATTTGATTATATTCTTTCTAACATTTTTTCCGTCAAGCGTGTTATATTTAGTCTTTTTTAGATGTAGGTGCGAGTTTTTCACAGATAAAATAAAGTTGAAAGAAAGCTTCTCATATGAGCACCATACATTTCAAAAGTTAAAATATAACCAATGGCAGCTATTAGTATATGTATTTAATTCCAATTCCAATGGTGTAAAAACAAAGAATATTTTAATTTCCTTGTCTGATTTGAATTGAATGAACTTCAATTTCTAGGTTTGAATGTTATCAAGAATATATATAATAGATAATATTCCTAAAAAAAAGGTTTAAAATATTAGTCACTTGTGGTTATTTTTACATCAGAATTTTCAAACTTTATTATATATTTTTCTTAATTAGTTTTGCATGGAACTCCAATTGCAAGCCGGCCTGTTCATGAATAACCACATGGGTCAAAATTAAGAATCCTTTACTTTTGAACCACGACGGAATAAATCTTTTAAAATTGTAAATTAATATTTGGAAGAATATTTTTGAATGGTGATAATTAATGTAGGAATTTTAATTTAATTAATGACCACAAAGATGGATCAAGGATTTTGAAAGATATATCCATATATGTTTGAAATAATAAATATATGATGTAATATATTACATAATTATTTAATTGTTACGAGGTTATTACAGCAATTAGTCTCTATAATTAAAGATATATAAAAATTATTCCCGTCTTCGACAAGAATCCCCGCCCCAATGCATGCGGACGGCGACAAGATTGGGAAAACGAGGACGGGCATATATTTTCCATCTCGTTATCATCCCTATTTATAATGATATTTATGAAAAATCATAGCTACCCTCAATATAGAAATAGACAGAGCATCAAACATGCGAATCGTATTTGGATTTCGTTGTCAAACACGAAAAAATCTGGTTTGACGCTAAAAAGGATGAGAATTGAGAACGATGTATAGCCAGCCTGACACTTCGAATCATATTAGAATCTCCCAATGGCTAAGATATGTATTTGTGATTTGCATGCAATTAAAAGTGGCCACTCAATAAGTGGATCTTGACCCATCTAATCCCATCACATATACATTTCATGCTGTCACAATCTTCAATTCAATAATTCCTTTTTCGCACGTACTAGTCATCTTTTTTCAATTGTCAAATTCACCAACACAAGCTCCAAAATGTCATTGGCGAAACAACACAATCAAGTTTATCGGTGGTTTGCTTGATAACTATAAGATTTTAAGTTTAACTTCTAATTGAAACAGTTTAATGGCCTTCTTTTTTTGAGCAGGTCAATCAACTATGGATAATCTATGCAGGGTTTACCTAGTGCACATTCTCGCGTAATGATGTGATTTTCTTTCTCACCCAAAAGAATTCAGTATTCTATCATTTGGTGCGAATTCAAAACATGATTACTACAAAGTATAAAGAAATAAAGTTATGTATTTACTAGTAATTAATCGGACTAATAGTATTAGAACAAGCTAAGTTATGAAAACATGTGTAATTTATAAATAATACGGAGTAATAAATTATTTATATCAATATCATATTTAAAGTCATACTCTTTAATTATACAATGAAATCTTATTCTTCGTCTGCGAGTTGTATTAGTTAGCTACAAAATTAATGATTTACAATTGATTATAGTGAGACATTATATTTAGTTTGGTGCATGCTTACAAGGATGGGAAGTTTGAAAACTTGTTTCAATCATAGCCTTTTTTTTTTTTATAGGTTACCTGCATTATATTCATCTCTAATTTTTTTTTTCTTTTTAATATTTTGTGACTAGAAAAATCTACAGTTATTACTCGAGAGAGTGTGTTAGATAAATACTTTGTAAATCACATTAGAGATGTAAATACACTAAAAAAAACTTATGCAAATGACTCAATAAACTAAAATAATATAGACAAAAATCAAACTGATAATCTTTAAATAGGAAAATCATATTTCACGCACTCTATTATTTATTTCGAGGCACATGCAACTATCCTTCCTACAAGATTTGATCAACATTTAGCAGTACACGTGTCCGGTCTATAACGGTGATGTGATCAACTTTCTTGTCAAACACTTTCCATATGAATATACCATAAATGAATGATAGCCCTTTAATCTAAATAAAGTTTTCCTACTTTATTTTATTACCAAATTTCAAGCATATTGGATTATGGTATCTTCTATATTACTTAATACTGCATGTGTTAATTTATTTTCTAGTATCACAAACATTATTTATGTCCAATACATAAAACCCAAAACAAATTTAAATTGCAATAGAGACTACACGTCTATTTTGAGGTTAAGAATATCTCAATTCTTACTTGACTCCGTTACAATGTAGTACTGAGAGAGCCAAATGAAGCACAAAGAGCCAATATTGCCTCCACTGAGGCTCAAACCCACCCCTCCCATGTGGGGGTGCAACCAGGTGCCGCTATACCACAAGGTCTTTGACATTTTAATGTGATTTGACTCTTGTATAATATGTAATAGTTTAATTTAGACATATAACATGCACTTATAATAGTCTTTTGTCAATAATACAAAATTCAAAATTATTGTATGTCTCTTAAATAATTATATCAAACAAAAATATTTAGGTTGATTTTACATAACTATAACCCATTTCTTTCGGCATATATACTGTCCTTCATTGATATATCACCCAAAAGTATAATAAAAAACAAACTTGATTGAAATGATTAATCACTTCAAGTCTTAAATGTTGTTTCAATTATTCTCTTTATACCCTATCAAACAAAAAAATTATTTGTCTCTTTCAACATATATACTTTCCTTCGTCTATATATCATCCCAAAAGTATAGTAAAAAAGCAAACTTGATTGAAATGATTAATCACTTCAAACCTTAAATTTTGTTTCAATTATCATTTCTAATTTGTTCTTTCTTTGGATAATGACATAGGAAATTCGCAACCACTAATCAATAGTATGTACATTCTAGGGAGATTTTGTGCAACGAGTTCAACCGAAATAGTATTCATAAAAATCTAACGTGTAACTTTGTTATTAAAAAATCATGCTTTACTTACTTGATCATCCATTGTGAACTAATATTCTTATATTTTCACTAAAAGAAAAGAAGAAGAAGAAGAAGAGAGAGAAAAAAAAAAAAAAAAAAAAAGTCAGACAAAAACCATGTCGGATATTTTTATTTATTTATTTTGTTTTCTCAATGTACCTTTTAGGCCCGAATTGGTTCATGGGCTTTCAACTGGACCTTAGGCTGCTTATAAAGTCTTGAATATTTTTTAAATTTTTTTTTTTTTGGAGAAAGAATATAGTTATTTTTTATTAATTATATTTGTTTAACATTATAACATTTAATTAGTTATATTTTGGATTTTATTAACATACCATTTCATTCTCTCTACCAATCGGAAAGTTTGTGTCATTATAAATCTATTAATTATCTTTTAGTTACGTTATAAGAATATATTTAGAAATATAATTGTCTTTTATATTATTGTTTTTGTCCTATATCTTTTTGTTAATAGAAAAAAGTGATCATTGATATCAAAATTTTCAACAATATATTATCAATTATTTCTTAAAAAAATCAATGAGTATACAAATATGAAATTAAACTCAACTGCGCTGCTAATGTAACGAGCTAACTGATGCATAACTTACACCAAAATCATATCAACATTTGAAATTGATTCTCAAAAAAACATAAAATAAAATAAAACATTACGTGACACAACAACATGCACATCGATCTAGCTAGATATCACTGATTACTACAATGTTATTGTTCGAATAAAAAGACAGGACTGCCCCCGTCCGCCGTGGGGTCAAAGCAGCGAGCCCTACGCCTACTGCACCGCGGTCGTCTCCATTGCCCATGCAGCTCCAATTAACAAGACTTTTTTCTATTCATAATTATGGTTTTTTTTTTGTTTTTTCTTTTTTGTTTTTGTTTTGGTGACCAGAAGATACTCGAGAGTGTGCAATAAATAAAATGTGCTTTTATGTAATAGTCCGTAAATTACATAAAAGAAATAAATCACATTATGGAAATCATATGCGACGAGTTTGACTAAGAAAATTTTGCCGACAATCGAACTCATGTCTTTTTAGTACGAGAATCATATTATGTCTATTTGATTGCTCTTTTAGTGACTATTTTTGTTCATTGATTAATAATTGTTTTGCCAGTAGTTATTCCACGGTTTGATGCTTTGCTATAACAGAAGGTGAAAGGTAAGGGAGGTATGGGCCGTATGGGGGTGTTTGGAAAATGGCTTTAACTTATTTAATTAATTTTGGCTTGTGTTGACTGGTCAAATAATTAATATGAATTTTTAGTAAATAGATTTTTGGCTTTAACTTATTGATGCCAATAATCTGATCGAAAATAAAAAAGTTACTCTCAATAGTTTATTGATATCAGCTCATTGCATTTTCATTTTAAAAATATTATTTACCCTTGATCCTTAATACTAACATAATCAACTATCAGTCAATTACCTGGACTTGACCTATACATTTGGATGCTTGTCGGGCAAAATGAATTGTTATATTGGTGAATTAATTAATAAAATTTGACAGCAATGAGTTTCCTTTACTTGCACGCATATTGTCACCATCCCCATAAATAAATATATAATATGGTGATATTAAAAACCTATGAATGGCTCTAAGTACATGAAATTATGTATGTCATTAAATGAAGACAAAAAGAGACAACCAACTTTTGCAGGCAGAAGCAAACATCCCCCAACTTCCTTTAATTTCACATTACTACACTCTACTCTACTCTCTTTAGTCTTTATACAAGTACAAGCTATTAGTTGTTACTTATTGTGCATTTAATTTTTATTTATTTTTATACTTAGTCATCTAATATTTTTATTACTACGAAACAAGTCATATTTAATTCAAAATTCTAAGAGAAAATTGAAAATTTTGTAAACTCTACCTACATACGTACTCTTTACAACATCAAGCTAAACTTTCAACATAATAATCTATTAATAGTGTAATTACCCATTTTTAATTTCTTTTAATCTATTAATTAATGTCTTGCTAGGTTTTGACTTTTGTGACTCCATCACATTAAAATGCCTACGTGGGACATTAAAAAAAAAAAAAAAAACTCATGAATATCAACTTTCATCAAGCTAGTGTGATATGCATCTCATGTGTGATTGTTGTTTCTCCCATCATCTAAAAAAACAAGAAAGGAAAAGGAAGAAGGACAAATATAGAATATAATCTCACCTAATCAATGTTAAAATACAAAATATTGTGTTTTTTCTTCTACATAATAATTATAGAAGAAATTTGTATCATTTATCTAGTCAAGATGATATGGATTGCCTATACGTATAACTCACTTTTCTAACTAGAGAATGATGAAACTTATTAGAAGATGGGCTATAAAGGAAGAAAAAAAAATTAAAGTTGTAAACGTTTTTCATGATATTTGCAATAATATAAATATATAATTTGAGATGAAATGTATTATTCATCTTCATAGTGATATGTAATATGAATTGAAGTTTGAATATATCATATCATCATTAATTAATTAATATAAGGCATAATATTATATATATATATAAATATTTGTGTAATGACGGACAGATCCATAGCATATTTTAAGTCTTTCAGGTACACTTGACAGCCAATTAATTAATGGCAGCTTCGAAATCTGAAAAGGATTGCTTCAGTTTAGGATTCCTGTCTCTTCATCCTCTATTATATATCCACACTATTCTTCTACGAAAGAAAACGTAACATCTTCTACTTTTTTTTTTTTTTTTTTCTTCTATAATTTGCGAATTACATACCCCCTGAAATGGAGTTTTGGAGGAGGAAAATCGCAACCTCGGCTCTGGAGAAATGTTACGACAACCGTACAGGCAGATCGGCGAGTGGTAGCGCATTCGTGAGTAACAAGTCCAAGGATTTCCTAAACGAGGATCTTGTCTCGAGTGTGGTGCCGCCGGTGACGGTGGTGCTGGAGGGCCGGTCCATCTGCCACAGAATTAGCCTCCACAAGCATGCGAGCTACGCAAGCCTGGCGAAGGCTCTCCGGCAGATGTTCGTCGACGGCGGCAACGCGGATGACGCTGGACTTGACCTCTCCAATGCCATCCCCGGCCACCTCATTGCCTATGAAGATATGGAAAATGATCTCCTTCTTGTCGGTGACCTCAGCTGGAAGTAAGTACTATATATATATATACATACGTTAAACTAGCGAAACATTAATATATATGGATTAATTCTTATGTTGTCTGACAATATAATCTATTGAATGCAGAGATTTCGTAAGAGTAGCAAGAAGAATTCGCATTTTGCCAAGGAAGTCCAATTCCAGGAAGGGATCCATCTGCTAAATGCTAATCACCATTTCATGTGCTGTGTGCACACACATCATAGTATTAATTTAATTAGTGCATCTCTCTTTGCTTTCCTTAATTTGGAATCAATGTTCAAGCAATTCCATTATATTCATTATAATGTGTCTTTTCTTCTCCCTAAAGTTGACAACCCTACAATATCATTTCGATATAACTATAATTTCATTGCACAATATATACTCAAATATGTGAAACTGTTATTCAATTTCATTTTATATACAATGCAGTTTCATTTCAACACAACTACAATATCATTTTTATAACTATAATTTCATTGGACAATATACACTCAAATATGTAAAATTGTTATTCAATTTTATTTTATATACATTGCAATTTCATTTCAACACAACTACATTTTCATTTCAATTCAACTACAGTTTCATTTGATAATATAAAAATAGATGTGAGACAGTTTCATTTTAGATAAACTATAATTTCATTTACGAGACTCAACAACCGTTTATTTACTTAAAGAAATGGTTCTGCTTTGTGGACCATTGTCCATAATATAACTACTGAATATATAGTGGGACAATTGCTAAAGCTTTAAGATTTGGGCCTCCATGTAGATTAACAACTAAGAAGAACCAAGCCCAACAAGGTTGTGACCCATATAAAATTCATAAAAGCCCAATATAAGGTCCAGAGCTCAACGTTGACCGCACACCCGGTAGGCTCAAGATTAATAATTACATTTCATGGCCCATTAAGATATTTAGAAGCCCAATTTGCATAAAATGGACCTTGAGACAAGCATTGGGCCTTAAGCCATAATAAAGAATCAAACCATGTCATAAATCCACGTGATGTGGGTTCATTCTCTGCCATTGTTCACTCATATGTTATGTTTTGGACCCGGGTCCACTTTGCAAGGTGGACCTGGGTCTATGCTCATCATTTTATAATTCTATGTTTATAAGTTCATAATCTCATGTCCACAATTTCATAATTTCATATTCACAATTTTATAATTTCATATTTACAATTTTATGGCTTTATGTTTACAATTTTATTACTCTATCTTCATAATTTTATAATTCTATGTTCAAACAGTATCAAAACTCTATGTTCAACAGTATAACATAATTTTTGAATCTATATAACAAAATTGTAAATATAGAATTCAAAAGTTATGAATATTGAGTAATGTAATTTTATATATTGAGTTTTACAATTGTGAACATAGAATTTTAAATTTGTGAACGTAGATGCGAGTCCACATTGTAAGGTGAATCGGGTGTATAGCATAATTTGCCTTGTTCACGTGATGCTTGTAACTTTGTAATTAAGGAAATAGAAGACACGTGCACGCATAATCACTTATTCATTTGAATACTTATGCGCAAAACACTCCATTTTAATAATTAAAACCCACTGACCGAGTGACTGGTGGCCGGCCACACCAAAAAATTAATTGAAAATTTTGAAATGTAGTGAACAATTTTTTTAAAAATTATTTTTATTTGTTGCGTATTCGTAGCAATGTTCATTTGCACGTTTCACGTCTTCCCTCCAGGCTGGCAGCCGTCAGCAAAGCATTGCTGGAAGGGAAATTCCAACACTTGGTTCAGTTTTCTTCATCCAAAGCTTCACTCTCTCAAAGCTTCATTCATCTATGTATGTGAATATATTTATTTTTTCCGATTGCTTTTCGAAATTTTCATTAGCATTTAGTTCATTTATGAAGATCAGTTTATGTGAAATTTACACATTTTTTTTTGTTTAACATTTGTTTATTTTTGGAAGTTAGTGAAGAATGTGGAAGCTGAAGATCGCGGAAGGAGGGAGCCCATGGCTGCGGACGCTGAACGGCCATGTCGGCCGTCAGGTTTGGGAGTACGATCCGAGCCTCGGCAGTCCGGAAGACCTGCAGGAGATCGAAAAGTTTCGTCAGAACTTTC
>CM008335.1:422604-439161 GCA_002525835.2 Ipomoea batatas | reverse complement strand
CCCTAACGGCAGCCGGTTCCAGGAGTCGGGCGCGCGCGTGACGGGGACGCTGTTCGGGTACCGGAAGGGGCGCGTGAGCCTGTCGGTGCAGGAGAATCCGGGCACGCTGCCGACGCTGGTGGTGGAGCTGGCCATGCAGACGCAGGCGCTGCAGAAGGAGATGAGCCAAGGGATGGTGAGGATCGCGCTGGAGTGCGAGAAACGGACGGACAAGATGAAGCTCCTGGACGAGCCGGTCTGGTCCATGTTCTGCAACGGAAAAAAAATCGGGTACAGCAAGAAACGCGACGCCACGGACGAGGATCTTAGCGTGATGGAATCGCTCAAGGTGGTGTCGATGGGGGCCGGAGTTTTGCCGTCCACTAAACCCGACGTCGAGATCGCTTACGTGCGGGCGTGTTTCGACCGGACGGTGGGATCTAAGGATTCGGAAACGCTGTACATGATGAGCCCCGACGGCGACAACGGACCAGAATTGAGTATTTTCTTTGTGAGGTTATGATCCCACATGCATGCCGCACATGGAGGATAATAATCTTAATTTAATCAATTAGGCCAACCTTGCTTATTGTGATTAGCTAATTTAAGCTAGTTTGATGATTAGATTAGATGGGTTGTGAAATCAACCA
This sequence comes from Ipomoea batatas, assembly GCA_002525835.2. NCBI lineage: Eukaryota > Viridiplantae > Streptophyta > Magnoliopsida > Solanales > Convolvulaceae > Ipomoea > Ipomoea batatas. Next base: position 438,532 of record CM008335.1, on the reverse strand, counting down.
GATGTATTCTCGACTGAACATATAAGAATATACTAAGAACCATCAAACTTTTATTAATCATCATTCATTTTAATATATACTCAGATTTCTTGTAGAGTACATGATGTATGTGTATTCATCTATTGTGCAAAACCTTTAATTAAGAAAATAAGATAAAACTCAAATTACAACTCGTAATCTTCAAGATCTAATCTTCAATTCAAGTAAATGTTATTCCCTTGAAAATAACAATGTTTTTCAAAGCTCACACATTCTAATATAAAAAATATTTTTGTTACTACAAGGAACATTTTGTATTATTATCTGGTGAGTCTTCTAATGCACACTTGGATTGAATTTTGACGCTATTACCCTCGTATAAGACATTGAAGGCAATCATTATTGCATGGACCATGGTCCACACAGCTGTGTGGACCAAAAATAAAAAGTACATTATATTTGTACTGAAGGTACATTATTTTTGTACTGTAGGTGCATTATTTTAGGGTACATTATTTTTGTACTGAAGGTACATTATTTGATAGTATCTATCAAATAATGTACCTACAATACAGAAATAATGTACCTACAGTACAGAAATAATGTACCTTCAGTACAAAAATAATGTACTTTTTATTTTTGGTCCACACAGCTGTGTGGACCATGGTCCATGCAATAATTTGCCCATTGAAGGAAGATATTCATTAACAGTAATTGGGACTTGATATCATGAGAATCAAGCAAAATAGTCCGTATCAAATAGCCCATCAAAATCATATCTTGGGCTTAAATTGTCATATGGCCTTTTCAAAGGATTTGACAAAATAAATTAGGAGGCCCATGGATGATGGATCCGTTTGGGAGCAAGCTTTCCTTTTGAAGAGAGAAACCGAGGGAGATTGGTGATCGGAGATGAATAAGAGATTCGGCGGAGGGAGTAAGCCGACGGGAACTCCATCGCTCGCTTGGTCCTGCGCTGTAGTTGTTGCTTCGTTACTCACCGGCGCCTCCGTTGTCCACAACTTCTTCAAACCCGATTTGGTACTCCCTTTCCCACTAATTTCTCTATTTTTCCATGAACTAATGCTCTTTGTGTTGAAATCGTATCGTTTTTCAAATCGTAATGAATGTTTAATTGTGAGAATTTTGTCTGTCTTGTGCTATATGTGATTTTAATACCTCATTTTAGCATCTCACTAGCTATTTGTCCACTCCTTCTAGCTGTATGATAAAATGCGTCTTAGAGAATCTGATAAAATAACCAGAGTTATTCCCTGCTGAGTAGTGGTTTCGCTTGTTGGCTGAAAACTTTAGTTGCATAGCTTAAATCCTTGACGCTTGTTGGTTGAAAACTTAGTTGCATAGCTTCAATCCTTGAAGCGTTATAACTTTCTGTTCTTGATGTAATACACTGAATGTTTAAGTAAGTTGCTAGTTAAGCTTAAGGTAAAATGGTATCTCAGAATTGAATAGCCAAATCAGTCTGAGTTGCACTTTGGAATTGTATGCCCTCCAAAATTAGAGTTAACTGCTACTAACACAAATGACTGAAGTTGCTGCTTTGGGCAAAAATTGGGGAGCGGATTTTCAAACCTCTAGAATTAGAGGAATGATTGGCTATTCAACATTATTGTGGAGTTGTCTTTCTAAGGGTCATTCTGTTACTGAAACTCACACAATTTTTCTCTTCACCGTTGACTGTTCTTTACTTGTCACTCTTCTTACTCTTCATCACATTGCTTTGCTAAAACTCATGGTGATGTTGAATTGCAGACCCTACCACTAGTAGAAAGCATTGATGGGGCGGCTAAGCAAGAACAAGAGAATAAACAATAATTGCCTTCTCAAGNACAAACTATGTGTCAGTTGAAATAAATTAGTGGTTGGTCACATAAATTAGTTAAATAATAATAATAATAATAATAATAATAATAATAATAATAACAACAACACGTATCTTTAATATTAGTCTTTATTTCCCTGATGGACAATTTGCTGCGAAACCACAACCACAATTGCATGCCTTGCTGCAAAAATTGATTTGCCGTTGAGGACTGGCCGTCTGCGGCGCCAAAGGGATGGAGTTTCAAGGAGTGCCTCAGCCTCGTTTCCAGCCTGGTTCACTCATCACCATCTTGTAAGCTTATGGGAGCTGCGATCCATATCACGGGTATGCAGTGGAACGCTATCGGCAGGACGGCAGTCACCACCAGGCTCTTCCGGACGAACAGCAACACCGGCAACGCTGTTCGGGAAGTAGATCTTGATCGGCAACTGGAACCTAACCCAGGCAGGTTCACAGCGATCACGAACGGTAGAGATAAAGTGTAAAGCATCGATACCTCACTCTCATTGCATCAGTTTGTGAAAAAATCTACGATGAATTTCCTGATATATTCAATATTTTGTAAGGGACCTTCGGTGGCTCTGCCAAACTTAGGCTCAAGGAAAATGTAGAGGCTGCTGGGAATACTGATTTGCTTATGCTTTCTAACCTGAGTTTTTGAGTTTCTTACTGGAAGATGAAAGCAGTAGAAGTTGGCAAGAAAAGATAATCGTAGTAGACAGAAAGTAAAAAGCATGCTGAAGTTTGAAACTTCGTGATAGGATGGTAATATTTTTGAATAACAATGACAATAATGCATTACAAGAGATAAAGTTTGACAAAAAATAATTAGAGATATGAGATTTGAGATGGAGAGCAAATTAAACTTGAGTGTTTAATCTGCTCTCAACAAGAGCACCATTGATGGATTTAATTACCCGGGGTATCTCGAATCATTAAACCCAATAAAAAGAGCAAGAATATTAATGAGGTGATTACAGTGAATCAACAACAATAACACAAAGATATTTAACGTGGAAACCAAAACGGTGAAAACCACGAGCCTTTTTGGGCTAAGCCAAGCCGAAATTCACTATGTTGGAGTGGAGTACATGTACAAGGGCAGCCATGGCCGTAGAATGAAAGAGGAAGAAGAAGGAAAAGGTAAGGAGAGATTATATGTAGAAGAGAATTAGTCTGGCCTTTGCTGAATCTTCCTGAGCCTTTAAATAATGTTTTTCCTTTGCAGTTGCAACTTCCCGTAGCACCAATGATGGATTTAATTAACCCGGGTTGCCCGAATCAATAACCCCGATAAGATTATAGGGGGTATGACAAGTAACGGATAAAAGCTCACCTCGGGGGTGATTATGTATTGAATAAACGATAAAGCTATTACAAGAGTATGCAATAATAAGACAAGAATGTTGTTAGGACAAAGTATGAAGAAGATGTCTTAATAGGACAATGTTGCATGTTTTTATACTAGTTCCTAGGCCTAACCGCTCGGAGAGAACCACTCTAACGGCTAAGGACCGAGAAGACCGCGTCAAGCCGGGACCCCGAGGTCGTGGCCGAGCCCGGGGTTCGGCCAAGACGACCCCGGGGTCGGCTCATGGGCCGGGGTTGCCCTTGAGTCGACCCCGAGGGGTCAAGTCATGGGCCAGGGTCGGCCAAGTCGACCCCGAGGGGTCAACTTGGGCCCCATACGGCCTAGTCGCGTGGGCTCGGGTTGGCCCCCTTATTTTCGCTCCGGGATGACCCGTGGTAGACCCGGGTTGTATTTATCCATCATCAGTCCCCCACTCTCTGAGCTGTGAGAAGTCGTCAGCGAAAGAGAGTAGTTCAGCAATAAATCGCACCCCGAGCCACGCTGTCACGCCTAAAATCATGGCCCCAAATATTATCCATGCCCAAAAAATCGCCTCCAAATATTATCTCGCGCCACTCCCGGGTCGTCAAGAACCGCTATCGGGTCGGCCACCGCCTTGGGGTCACCCACTTCCTCGGGGTCGTTCACGGCCTCGAGGTCGTCCTCCACCTTTTGGTTCCAAGTCCCACTTGGTATTGTTTTCGTTCTTCGCGGCCACGAACTTGTGTTTTGCCCTCACGCCTAGTGCCTCAAGGTCGACCGCACCGCCTCGAGCTCGGGGTCATTCACGGCCTCGAGGTCGTCCTCCACCTTTTGGTTCCAAGTCCCACTTGGTCTTGTTTTGGTTCTTCACAACCACGAAACTTGTGTCTCACCTTCACGCCACGAAACTTGTGTGCTGCCTTCACACTTAGTACCTCAAGGTCGGCCGCACCGCCTCGGGGTTGTTCATGGCCTCGAGGTCGGCCTCCATCCTTTGGTTCCAAGTCTCACTTGGATCATATACGCTCATGGAACTTGTGTTTCGCCTTCACGCCTAGTGCCTCGAGGCCGACCGCACCGCATCGGGGTCGTCCGCGGCCAGGAGATCGTCCTCCACCTTCTGGTTCCAAGTCCCACTTGGATCATANTTAATATGACAAATAAATGGGCATCAAAATAGATTGAACTGAAAGAAACACATATAAAGAGATAGGGAACTGGCAATGATAGCTAACCTGAGAAGCCATTGCCACTGAGATCCAGTTCCTCCAATGATACCCAGCCATTCAGAAGCTCCTCTGGAATTGAACCGTACAGCTGATTATGTTCAAGCCTTAGCACCTTTAGATTCGGCAATGAGGTGAAAGAAGGAAGCTGCCCCATTAATCCGTTGTTCCCCAAATCCAGAACCTGCAAATTCCGAAACATCTGCATCGATTCTTCAGTGAAAAACACCCCCGCCAATTTGTTGTGGCTTAAGTTCATGTAATGCAGTGTGTTAGCGAAGCTAGACAAATGATCTTGACTCATTGAGAGGGAGCCGTAGAATGAATTCTGGCTCAGATCGAGATTTTCCACATTCCTGAGCTGAGAGAAGAGCTCCTGCATATCCCCCCATAGCCGATTAGAATGCAAATCAAGCACTCTCAGCTGCTGCAAATTCCAAATTCCGCTCGGAAACCCGCCGGAGAAATTGTTACTAGACAGGTTAAGATAATTCAAACCCCATAGATCGTTAAGGCGGGCCGGGACAGGCCCGTAGAACTCATTCCCGGAAAGATCCAAGTACTGGAGAGAGGTCATGTAACCTATTTCTGGTACGACCCGACCCGTGAATGAATTACCCGAAAGGCTAAGGTTTCTGAGGTGCTTAAGCCCAGTGAGCGTGGAGAACCGCAAGTCTCCGGCTAATCCGAGGCGGTTGAGGGCAATGGCGGAGACGGAACCGGAACCGGAGTCGCAAACGACGCCGTAGAACATGTCAGGGCATGAGGAGAGATCGGAGAGAAGGGTTAGGTTCCATGAGCCCAAGATTTTCCCCAATGGATCCGATTTTATCCCCTTCCTGAACTCCAACAGTGAATGGACTTCCTCCTCGGCGGCAAATACGCAGCAGAGACAGCAAAATATGAGAAGAAGAAGAAGAAAAACAGTACGAGAAGGCGACATTGGAGTGAGCATTGTGCTATGAACGAGGCATTAAGATTATCAGAATCAGAGAATTTGCAGAGAAAAGACTAAAACGAAGCTTTTTGCTGCTTCCATTCCATCTGCCCAGTAGAAATGGAACTGTGCTCGCACTACAGTCTGCAGGGAGGAGACATTATTTAACTTATAATAATAAATCCTACCAAAAATAACGGTCCAAAATTGTAACATAAAATCTGTATTACCGCGCATTAAAATGCGTAACCATTTTTAGCTGTCACATGTAAATGTGAAATCCCATTTGTTGTGATTATATGATTTGACACAACTGTGTGCAGAATATATTTCCCTGTTTTTTCTTTGTCGGGCTATGCTTCCTGGTCGCCAATAATTGCAGTTCGGTAAATGTTCAGAATTACCTGAACACAGTCAAAACAAAGCAACATTTGCTGTTAACTTTTTCGTTTTATTACTTCTGACTCTGTTACAATGTAGTATTTGTTCATAATAATTTTCTAAAGCTAATAAAACACAAAAGGTCAACAGTACCCCACTAGACCCATAACTTTTTCATTTGGAAAAGTCACTTTGTGCCATTAGGTTACAAGATAATTGACAAATCTGTTGTTAACTTAATAATCACAAAATCACATGTTCAACTCTCACCAAGAGTGATCTATTAACTTTTTTGGTTTCAACTGATCAAGTTTACCTTGTAATCTTTTACTAGCTAAGGTCATAAAGCAAGTTTACTCTATCCAGAATAGTGGCTGCGAATTTCAAACAAAGATTAATATGACATGTTGCTAAAAGAATGACAGCCTAAGCCTATGAGTCTGTCAGACTGTCACTTCCAGGAGTTGCAGGTTATATCTGGACTGGGGTGGAACTGGAGGAAGAAAGGACAGCCTGCGAAAGTACTTGGGCAGAGAAACACATGTTATTTGGATTGTGGGGCCTAGGAAAACATAACATACGACACAGTTATCAAGAACAAGTGAGAAATGGGAAATCAGCAAAACAGAAAATATATGTGCTTAGGGTGTAGAAGCTCACAAGACAACATCATTCATACTATATACTAAAGACTAAAGATTATCTGTGAGTACAGAAACTCACAATAAATATACACAGTTATAAACAGATTATTATACATCTATATAACTATCTATACACTGGGACTAAGGTCAGTTGAATGGTATAATAACCCTGAATATGAGAACAAAACAGAAAAATTGAACCTCGACCAACTAGAAGTAACATCCTCAATTTAAACCCAAGTGACAGTAACCTTGTTTCAGGGTAGCCTCTGAAGGTTTGAAATGTCTTCAGCATATCAAAATTGTGAATTCACCTGTAATGTTTCTGAATGCTACTCAACTATCCTGTGTGGCATTTGCAAGGTTAGTGGCATACGAGAACAGGACCCCCCCACCAGTAATCTCGGGACCAGTCTGAATCTGCAACTGTAAACAACACTCGATTATACAGAGACAGACCACAGGTTTTTTATGATTCCCTTGATATTCTCAAGATTCTAATGGAGGAGGAGGAGTTGCTCACCTTGTGTTCAAGCAGTTCCAGTAATCAATCTTTCCCGCTGATCTATCCTTTTAACCTTCACAATTCCGATTAGGACTTGGAAGCCAAAAAATGCACATAAGCCGTATGCAACCATAGCAGGCATCTATATAGCAAAATGCATCGAGGTTAAACATTGGTATGCTTAATAGGAAAACGACCTCGAAACACACAAAGCAAGATTGACAACTTACTCTTATAGAATTAAGATACAAAAGTGTCGCAAGGTTAATTAAGCTTCCAGCTGCAACTGCCTGTTGATTCGTGTCCACAGAAAGACAGAACCCAGGGAGAAAGGGAGAGAAAGATTGCAAAACATCAAATCAGTAACAGAGACATGCATTGTCATCTACATCCGTTTATTGCATTCTATCAACCAAAACACGGGAAAACTGACACCTCGGCGGTACTAGCAAAATATAAGACAACTTACACTTCCAATTGTTTTTTGAACAGCAGCAACACGTTGAAAAGCCCGTTCAGACTCCAAAGCTCTAACTCGAAGTTTAAGATCACCTTGCTCCTGTAATTCCAGAACAAAAGATATAAATGAACAATGCAGGTAGGAAGCTATATATGATCGTGCAAGTTCAAAGCCAGTGCTCATTAAGGTGAGAACTAGGCCACTAAACCAAAGTTTAAAATATGCATTAGTTATATCTACCAGTCGCTGGATAATTTCTGCAAGCTTTTCAACCCTATCAGCCTGCTTGAATAGGTTGTAAAATGCACGGTTCTGTTTGTCCCACCTCGTTTTGAAGTCCTGGAAGGAAGTAGTAGAAATGTCAAAACAGAAAACAACCGTAGCCCCCAAGGACAAATTGGTGTAGGTTTAGGCAATTTGCCTTTAAAATAACTTCAACTCCAGCTTCACGAAACCGAAGCAATTCTAGTGCATACCTACAAAATAAAAGACAAAAATTGCCAATTAAGTGGAAATGAGATTAGTTCAATGAAATTCTAATAGAAAACATCAACAGCTAAAGATGGACTTACGGCTTAGCAATCTCAGTAATATCAAATCGTGGATCAAGGCCCTTCCCGATGCCATCTAAGACTGTAATAATTCTTTAAAGGTAAATATAACAAACAGTGACTATATAGCAATAAACTAAGCACACTTCTAATAAAGTACCTGAAAATGCTCTAACAACAAAAGTGAATGTGGCAGGAAAGCGGAAAGGCTGATCTGCTGCAATGGATAATAGATCTTCACCTGACAAGAGAATACAAATAATATGAGCAGAGACTAAAAGTATAAGATATAAATTATTTATCCATTTAAAAAGAAAAAAGATCAAAGAAGTAAAGAAAATGGAAAATAAGCAACTTATGATCATGGATCTGACAAATTTTGCGGATATCACAGGTGAATTACCAATTGCAGCTAGACGTTGCTTTTTCTTCTCTATTTTTTCTTCCTTGGTCAAAGGCTTTTTGAATCCAAGTTCTGCTTTAGCCAACTCCCTCTCCTTCCTTTGTGCTGCAAGGCGCTCTTCAAAACTGCAAAAATTTAATCTTGATCCAATGAACCACAAAATTTAACGACTAAACAAGTTTTCATTGAAATATAGAAACCCTAGCATAGCTGATGCCTTCAATCTCTCGATTTCAACAAGTTTGAAAGTAGATGCCTACCCTTTTTTTGAAAACTAGATGCCTACCCTTGATTTAAACTAAATTAGCAAGCTAATGTGTTTTCGTTCTTTATTCCAAATGCCCATATTGATTATCTCAGTCATAATTTGTAACAAATAAAACAACTAGAACATTTGGGAGCTCATTTATATTAACGTGGTTTTCAACTCAGATCAACAGGATAACCTGTAAAGATCACCTAGTTTGCACAATATTACTAGAATTTACTATACTACCTTGCAAATTATCTTAGGCTAAGCATGCAATTTCATGCTGGCTATCTTTGAATTCACCTAAAAAAACACGAACAAATTTTTATCCAAAATAACCTGTTAAGGAAGAACTGAGCGGTTCTCCTGACAGCTGTCATGTCTCCAGTGGGCACAAGGACACCCATTTGAACCATTGCTTGCAGAACCTGCAATGCACAAGGTATGTTATCGGTCTTCACATCCTTTAGATCAGATGTAGTTAATTCATGAAAATATTTCTTTTTACGTTATCTAAATAGGAACTTAAAATAGATTAGCAGATGTATACATTATGAAATAAATTACCTTATCTGGATCCTTCTCATAAACCCCATAGAATACTTCTAGCAAGCCTTCTCTAATATTTGAACTTATACTGCAATTGCTCGAAGTTAGTGATCATTGAAATTTTCCAAAATGGGATCTTCGGTCAAGCAAAATTAATATCATGTACCTTCCCATCATTCCGAAATCATAAAAGATCAGCCTTCCACCATTAACATCATCAACCGCAATATTTCCAGGATGCTGCAAGACAAGTATAAAATATGAGGCTTACATATGTAAAGACTTCATCTTTCATACAAAGTAATGAATATAAAGTTGGACATTAAGTTAAAGAGATGAAAATTTGTCAAGTACAATTAAGAAAAAAAATAGTTTTGTTAAGAAAACTCACGGGATCAGCATGAAAAAAGCCATGGGACAGAATCTGCTCCAGGTAAGATTCAACAGCATATCTTCCCAACCTGGTGAAACCATGAAATTATGATTTATGAAACAGATAATAGAAATGCAAAATTATGGAACTATAATCTTTATGCGCATTCCCAACTAGAATGGCAATTCTAAAAGTAATCCAAGTTGAGTTGAGCTGATGTTTATGGTAGATCCCAAATAGAAATAATTAAAGTAACAACAATAACTTACCGCTTCCTATCAACTCCTAACTGATCTAACGCTTGTATCCGGTTTATTTTTATCCCCGGGACATACTCCATGGTGAGGACCTAAAAGAGGAAAACACTAATCAGCTACATATATTATGCCAAAATTCAATAGTTATATGTCAAAGGTTTGTGGTTACTGGAAATTAAAACCTGTGGAGTGGTGTACTCCCAATATATTGTTGGTACTTTCACATAGTCCATGTTTTTAAAGTTCTTAGCAAATAATTCTGCATTAGCAGCTTCCTTTGTGTAGTCAATTTCCTGGAGATATCAAAATATGATCTTTTATCAGTCATAAATTTGAAGAGCAGAAAATCGTAGAAAATGTAAATGACAGAAAAGAAACGGAATAAAACCATATTAATTATTGGTTTCAATTTAATTTTAATGCAAAAGTTAAACAGGCGCTGAAAATTGAAATGCAAAAGATTTCTTCCTACCTGATACAAGACACTTGCACACTCATCATAGATGGCAACCCAGTCCCTTTTTGCACCATCAGACTTAGGATCAATCTTTTGAAGATATTCAGCTATCACCTGAAAAAATAAACAACAAAATAAAGCTGCAATAAAATGGAAAACAGTTTCTTGGCAATCCAAACGGTAAAATTCATAGGCATGAAAGAAGACAACGTGAGGATGGTCGAGGCTGTCATAGATTTCTCAAGTACCTATTAATCCTGACAACCTGGTCACCTCTGCGAATTGCTAAACTCTTATACTAATTCTTATGGAGTAATTTCTTGCTTCCACATACTTAGACAAATAATTTTTTCATTACATAATTACGGAACTCAATAAGGAAAGATGCCAAAAAATGAATAAATAAGTAATGGCAATAACCAGCAGACATAATAGGTATAAAAAAGCACCCAAGTATCAGAAACAAACCCTCAAGTTTTTGAGGTCAATATCAAAGAGATCCTTAAGACCTGGCCTTTGTACTTTAATAACAACATCCTGGCCATTCAATTTTGCACGATGCACCTGACCTGCAAAGGGACAGTGTAGTGAATTCATATGTAATTTCTTATTAACATTTTGGGAACATAAAACAGAGATCATATAATTAGAAATCAAATTAAGGTTACCCAGGCTTGCAGCGGCGATTGGTTCTCGGTCAAATCTGTCAAATACATCACTCAATGGAGCTCCAAGTTCTTCTTCAACAATTGATACAGCAGTCTCTGATGGGAATGGAGGAACTTGATCCTGGTTGATGTACAACAATTTAATACTTTACAAAAAAATCATGACTAGCAAATTTATGATAACGGAATTTTGAAAAGCATATCAAGAGTAAGCAAATCGTTCTTGAGTTTACTCAAACTTAAGAAAGCAAAACTACCATAAGCATGCAGTAAAAGAGTAAATAGCCGAGTTCAATATTTTTAATAAGATATTACTGACCTGAAGTTCTGACAGTTGATCAATGTATTCTTGAGCAAGAATATCCACTCTTGTGGAGAACTGCTGACCAATTTTGATAAAAGTAGGACCTAATCTCAAAATGTTTTCCTTTAACCATTTTGCAAGGATCCTCCTCCTCTCACCTTTCTTCTCTTCTGTCATCCCTCCTGCATATGTGCATCCATTTGCATAAGTTACATTGTAGCTTACAGATAAGAAAATAAACTAAAGTTGTGACATTACTACATTAGGTAGAATGATGAATGTTTACCTCGATAAGAGAACTTCTGATTGTTTAACCAAGCTTTGAAGATAAAAGTAAAAACAAATCCCCATATCTCCACTGTTCTTTGAATTGTTGAATAAGTCTTGAATCTATTCCATCTGCCCCCAGGAGCAACAGATACCTGCAAAAATTATGGGTCACTCCCACCAAATTTACAAAGATATTGCAAATCACCAAGTTGATTACAAAGCACAGAACTGAATAATGTGTTTCATCTCAACTAAAAGTCATCTTCTGTCTCAACTCAAAGCCTAAGTTAATAATTGGGTTGTACATTTATGTTTATATATGACAAACTTGCTAGCTAAAACTCAACGCATAAAGTCCAAAACAAGAAATTCAATAACAAATTAGCATACCTCAACTTGGCCCATCCCTTTCTTCTTAAACCAAGCCTCCTCTTGCCCAATCTCCTCCACAGTCTTCTTTTTTTCAAACACCTCAGTCGCCTTCACTTCCAGCACCTCCTCTCCACCTCTCCCCGCCCCTCCATTCCCATTCACATACTTCACCAAACTCTGATTCTCACCCGCCAGGCTCCCATTGGTATACTTCTCCGCCAAACCACTGCGCCCATTCCCATTCCCGTTAGCACTACTGTTCACTTTACGCGCCAATTCCCTATCGCTCTCCTCCAATACGGCACTCTCCTCTCTCCGCACAGCTCGGATTCTACACCGGAGAACCGCATCTTGCTTTGTGTGACCGAACAATTTTGCGACGGGAAGTCGGATTCTTCTGCAGCCGGAGTTGGGAGCGAGGAAGATCAGCTCAGGAAGCGCTGCAGCCGATAACGTGGCTGAAACACTCGCCATTTCTCTCAACTGTATAGATAACTGATTTAACTATAATAAATTAAATCAAATATATATAGCCCTAACTTTCATCGATTTGCTCAGACACTGGTGTAGTTACAGAGTAGTGAGAGAGAATTGGAGAGGTGGAAAACGGAAGAAGACGACTGAGAGAGTGGTGGTTGAGGAAAATCGAATATATTTTTGGAATATAAATTTCAATTTAAAATAAATCGGAAAGTACAGGGAAGGGAGTGGCGGGACGGTGGCCACGTGGGAAATGAAAAAGGATTTTTGTGGATTGTGATTGGCTAGGTTTGGGTTTGGAGTGAATATTGTCTGCTGATTGTGCATTTGTCTATAGTATCAACTTTCAACGAACCCACGGAATCTACTGTGCTTTTACCTGAGAATCAACTTTTCCCGTTAAAAAATTACCCAATTTTGATTCTTGTTAATATTCTTTTAATTAAATTTGTGACACAAATTTTTTTAATATTATCTATTTTTTTTATATAATTTGTGTGTTATTATACATAAACGTGGAATTTACCTACCCTATACCATTAAATAATGACACTAGCTATCATGTATCAATCTAAATTATTTATAGTTGATCAATTCAAATCAAAATAACTAATAAGCCACTCTAACTGAGAGTTGAACTTGTAATATTGTAATTACCATGTCAATAAACTGTCCTGTGGCTCGGGGGTAAGTTTTTCTTGTTACCACAAACAAAACAAAAAAAAATAGTTATTTTAATTTCTCATTATTTTCATTTTTTAAACGTTATTTTAATGTTTTTTGGGAAGGTTTTGGTGTTGAGATAGAGATTTTATATATGTTGAATTGTAGCGGGCGGCACCAAAGATGGAAGTTGGAAGGTGAAATGGCGTAAGAATGTGTGTTGTCGAATGTTAGGGGCGATTAAGGATGAGTGGATGATGAAGTTAGTCTGGGATGGAACGAAAGCATACATCCTACCAACTCCACTAAAAATGTGGGAATATTTATGTTTTCGTACCTTAAAACCTCTGCGTTTGTTTCTTAAACTGATAAACTTTGACGGTTCAGACTTCAGAGAAACTGCAGTTGGACGAGTGATGGACCTTACACCTCTGTGTTTCTTAAACTCATAAACTTTGACGGGTGAGAAAAGCTGCAAAAAAAAAAATGGAGGACCCGTAGTGGATCAGGGGATTTGAACCCGACGTGAATCGAACCCGCAACCTTCTGATCTGGAGTCAGACGCGCTACCATTGCGCCACGGATCCTGTTGGTTTAGGCTGTCATTAAAATCTATTTCAACGTTATTCACGTTGCATAATTAACAACGTCTAACTTTGTGTGCTCATATGGCTAATTTGGATATTATTTAGCTGTTAATTATGCCTAGGTGATTTAATTTGGAGGTGGAAGTTGTGAAATTATGTTGATTTGGGCTTAGTTTTATGAGTTCTACAGCTATTTAGATACAATGACATATTTTGGAAGTTGAAACTCTAAATTCAAGCAGAGTAGAAACTCAAGTTCAAAGTTGATTGCCACGATTATGCATAGTCAAAAGTGCTCAAAGTTTTCAGTCATCCCTGTCTATACAACACCAAAATGTGCAGCTGATGTTTGTTGTTTTTGTTACTATGACTATCCATATGAAACAATGAATGAATGACAGAGAGCCAGAGAGGGGATGCACATGCACATAAGCACATTACTAATCTTCTTTTCCTTGTTTTACATTGTTATCACTCTCAGACTCAGAGCTAGAATCTAAGCCCAAGCACTTTAGAAATGCTTGTTTTGCCAGTCCAAGATAGTGGCAAGGATGTCTCCTACGACCAAAAGACCTTAAAACTGATGCATCTTTCACTGAGGATGTTTCTCTTTCTTCTCCCCTTAAGCCCTCAAATTTCTGGTTCTCATCTACTCTCTGCAGTCAATGAATCAAACACTTCATCACATTTTTCAGTAACAAATACATATATATTAATTTACACAATTCTCAAAAGAAGCTGAAAACAAGAAAGTTATAAACAATGAATTCATTATATTTTCTGGAAAGGTCCAAGCTGGCAGCTTTATTGCCAATTGATATGTAAATTAGAAAGATTCAAAAAATCAAACAAAACACCATGAAATTAAACTCCAAATATTCCAATTAACAATTTCTTCTTTATGAAAAAACAGGGGTACCTGGATTTGGTGATTAGATTGAGCGGACGAGGAGGGGTGGTTAGAAGGATCGGAAGCGACAAGGCTAAACCCAGCAAGGAGAAGTAGAAGAAGAAGGAGTGTAATCAGAAGCTGAATCCAAATTAGCCATGGAACTTTGTAGCTCTCAATTATAAACTCCTCTCCGAATTCATACATGCTAGAGTTGAGGGTTTTGGAAAACTGAGAAGAGAAGTTTTGAACTGTGAGACAGAAGAAAGCATTGACATTAATGGAAACTGACACGCACGTCCGATGAAGACAAGCAGACAACTCACGCGTGCAAGAAATGTCTGCTACCTGATCATTGGTCTTCCCGAAAGTTCAGTGTAAATACTAATCCGTATTTGGTAAATTATACTATAAATTATGGTTAACGTATTCCACATTTCCACTCATAAATGTTTATTATTAATAGGAAAAATTGTATTTTACTTTCCTAAAATTATAGTGTAATGGTAGAATTTGTGTAATTTGTGTAAGATTGTCTCAAGTAAGATGTGTAGATTCTTCCTGGGCCAGCTCCCGTGCCTCTTGGAGCGAACGTGGATGGACCTCGGACCGTTAAACGGACGGAGAGAAAGACCATGTAAATTTACCAAAAAAAATATGCATTCATAAAAGGCATTACACGAGACTGTCTCACGCGACTTATTTTATGAGAAGGATCAACACTGACTAATCTGGGTCAGTCCCGTGTCGAGCCTACCCCAAGCTGGTTCCCAGACCTTGCAAGGTGAATTCGGATCTACAGAGTAATTTATTGCCTTAAGTGGCTTGGGCTATCAGGGCTAGCTCATTCGGGTCACTATGAATATCAGTTTTGGTTTTATCCGACTGATGTGTACAATGTTAAAATATTTCAGCTCTAATTTTAAATTTTTTTCAATCTATCAATTTTTGAGTTAATATTGACATCCCTAATCAATGGTATAATAATTGATATTATAATGGAATAGACCAACAATTTAGATAATAAACTAGATACAATTATTGTAAAATATTCATTTATTTTTTAAAGTTGTTTTTTTTTTTTTAAACAAAAAAAAATTATTTTTTAAAGTTGTTAAATTTACTAATTTTAATATTTTATAGCATCAATTGAAAATGAGGAATGAAAATTTGAGCCGCTTGATACATGGGCGTATATGGTATAAACCATATAAGAGGGTGTAAGTTCATATCTGTATAGGATAAGAATGGCAAGATTGCAATCCATCTTCCTTGTACAATACGAGGAGATGCGATGAGAATAACGGCCTCCATCCAACACAAACATTAAATTATATTCCTCAAACAAAACAAATTTAACACCGATTCCGTTGAATATTCTGGGCACCAAATTAACCTCCGATCCATTCATCTTCTATCTATCTTTTTCTTTCTTTCTCGTATGGCACCCTCCCATTGCTGGCGGTGATTCATAAAAAGCTATAATGGAGGGAGCAGCAACGACGGGGGAGCCAAGCAGGCTGAGCACCGAGAGCGTATCGTCG
>CM008335.1:396435-408311 GCA_002525835.2 Ipomoea batatas | reverse complement strand
AAAAATTAAAAAAAAAAATATTTAACAAATTCCTTTAATTGGAATGCATGTAAAATCATATGAAACAGTACAAGGTTTTATAAGTTAGAAGTATGCATTTTCCCAAACATCTGCAGGCTTCTCCTTACATTGCCAACACAAGGAATGCAGTTTTTAGATAGACTATATATAAATAGCAGGATAGATCAAGAGACCATTACCTATCTTTCCATTTCACTTTTCAATCAAAATGAGTGATATTGAGAAACTATTCTTCTTTCAGACAAGTATGAATTTTAATTATCATGGAATATCTAAATACTAAAAGGAACAATGAAGCTAGCTAGCAAGGAAGTGGAACCCATTATTTCTTTGCAGTCAAGTCCCTTGAAGTCATAGATGCACTCATGGATGGAGTAAGCTTGTTTTGATCCACATGTGCCAAAACTATTTTTGAGTTCTCAAGCATAACCATTAGCCAAAAGGTTTTAATAACCCATGTTAACTTTTACAAAGTTGTAATTTGGAAATAGTATGTAACAGATTTAGTTTCAAGAAGAATGACACTGGAATTACTAAGGAAAGAATATCAATAAACTAATTTCAGATTATCATTAAAATAAAATAAAATAAAATAAAATAAAATAAAAGTCAAATCATTGATTGAAGCATTATAATCAGATCAAAATAAAAATAAAAATAAAAACAAGAGATAAAGAATAATCAAATACCTGCAGTGCAACAGAAGCATCAAATAAAGCATAAGGTTGAGCTCGAAGTGCAAACGCATTTCCACCTTGTACATCTTGGTGACTTAGTTCAGGAAATGTTGCTCCTAACCAAGAAATGGCCAAATTAGAATTTTTAATTGCTCTTGAATTTGAAGACTTCAGCCCAAATGCATTAGCATCATTGTATAATTCCAATATGGATTCCCATTTGTATACACTGTTACAAAATAAAGCACTTTTTCAGTTGAATATCTGAAAAGAACATCACAAAATATGCTATTTCACGTGACTCACAAGTAAACCAAAACACCATATTGTATGACTAAATCCATAGCTGCAGATCAACCAAAAAGAAGACTGCCAACAAAAAGTTTAAACAAAAGAGCAGGAGAAGAAAAAGAGATGGAAAGCATATTAGTAGAATGAATAGTCACTAATATTTCTAGTGATACTTGAATTACGTAGGGTATCTAGACTTCCTGAGTTAGTGTTTGCAGAGTGAAAAATAATCCATAGACGCTAGGTGTTCATATGCATTAGAATAGTCAGTTCAAAAGAAGTAATAAATGTTGAATTACCTTCCAAAAGGAACGACTGGGCATAGAACATAAACAGATCCATCACTAAATAACACAAAAACCTGTAGTAAAGAATAATGATGAGTCAAATTATATACTATAAGAATACCTGACACGGTGACACCAGATAAAAGAAGAATCTATACTAATTTTTAACTAGGTCAAGAAACTTTAATTGCCAGAGACTACACACTTAAGACTAGGAATGAACTTTCCATGCATTACAGAAGATTGGAAACCAAGCTTTCAGGTTGTTAGAGGGTGCAATACTTGTTTCAACCATCAATAAACAGGAAAGCATGTAAGCAGTTGTATTCACAGATCAACTGTGATAATATCATCCTTTTTGTTTTGTGTGCTTTATCATTTAGTGGCATTACTATAACCAAAAATAAATAAATAAAGTGACATCTATGAATCCCGCAGCTCTGCAGCTATTTGATAAATCCCTAAACTTAGAGCAATACTGAAGCAAAGCCATCAAGTATAATATAAGGCAAAAGATGATACAGGTGCCAAATAAACTTACACTAAATTTGTCCCACAAGTGATCACCTCCAAAAGAAAAATCAACTGGACATATTGATGCAGCATCACATGAACTACCATGTTCTACTGGTTGCAAATAATACTCTTGCTCTGGTTGTGCAAGTGCTGAAGATAAGTCAAAAATTCTGAAGAAAGTAGGCAGCATCCATCAATATTTTGATAAATGGAATATGGAATAAATGGCAAACAAGTTTCCTTGAGTATAATACATGCTATTTGACATGTTCAAGTAAAGCTATTGAAGAGAGATGGCGGGGGAGCACCTAGCAGAATGTTTTCAAGTCTCAAAAAAGATTCAATTTAGTTTTGAATTTCTTCATCTAACATTAGTGCAGCCCTAGATTCTCTAACATGTAGTTTCAATTTATAAAAGCAGAATACTCAAAAGAAGAAAGGGTTCACGGAGTTGCAATGTTCCAATGAGCTTAATGAATAGAATTCAGACGAAAAGAATCTAAAGAATATAGAATGCATAGAATATACCACGGGAAAAAAACAAGATGAGGCATGATACTTTTTAAAATACTTTTAAATGGAGAAGATAAACCTTCTTGTACAAACATACTGATGAATCAGACGAGAGAAGCCTATTATAGATATGCAGAAGAAAGATCAAACACTGAATTCCATTTAAGTTTTGGTGATTCATTATATGATTCATTATTGTATTGAAGGAACATCATCAAGAACTACTGAGTTTTAAGTCTGTGTACAGCATGTCTAATCCTATTGATGCAACAATAGCTGTTTGTCACGAAAGAGATACCTAAAAACTGAATCTGAAGAGAGAATTCCCAAATGGGTGTCACTGCAAGGGTGCCAAGATATCTGTAATGTGCGTATGGCATTCTTTCCATTGAAGTAAATTTCTGAGCCAGCTGAAACAGTCCTGTGAGAAATAAATTACAAAACAAGGCATTCAGCATCTCCAGGCTCTGTAACTAATAAGTAGAACTTGCAAAAGTTGTTACATAAGACGGATATATTTGCTATATCTTTATGTTTAGATTCAAGTGCATAAAGTGAATAAATCCATCTCTTCCATTCGTAATCCAGTGTGAGATATTCATATCAAGAATTGTCACGGACTAGCTACCCGTTATAAAGAATTAAAGATGCAAATTATTTACTTTTCATCCTTGTGATTTTCATAAAATATGATGTCTCAGTTTACCAAATGAAAGTTTCCCTGCCTTATACAATTTTTGTAAATCTTAAAATGGAGAGACATCTCCCCATGTTTGACCTCAACAAATATGTGAAAAACTAAATACATGCACTTCACAAAAAGTAAATATGTCACAAAATTTCATAGAAAAACTGGTAGGCAATGCATTAGCTGTAAAAATACACCTAATTTCGAAGAGAGCATATACATATAAAGCATGTAATAAGATGTATACGGTATACCGGCAAATTATTGTATTTTCTTTTGTTGAAGTCCGCCCATATAGATACATAATGCACAGACCCTCCATGCCAACTAAGAATATTGCTGACCCATTTCTATTAATGGAAATCCTGTCAACCTCAAAATTTAGCTGTACATCAGCTTGCAACACCTACAACGAGAAAAAAATAAAATAAAAAGACAGAATCATCAGCTACAAATTTGAAGATATTATATCCAATATCATAGTCTGATATTAGACACATGCATATGTTGAGTGTGAAAGGAAGACCTTAGAGGGACAAGAAGCAAGAACAGAGCTTGAGTCTGGTTCACCCAACCGAACAGAAATCCTGTGCAGGCACTGTCTGGAAGAGTCCCAATAGTACAGCCGTGATGCTCCATCCCAAGCCAGAAGATTTTTTTGCATTTTAGTGCTGGACGTTTGGGTGGCAACACCATCCGCAGTGAAGACAGGGTGGTTTTGCAGTGGAATCCATTCCAGCTCTTCTTTTGGGGTGGAAGTTGACGGCGGAGTTACAGATTGACGATTGTCAAGGTTGCTGTTGCTGTTGCAGTCTGGTTCCATTAGGTCAAAAGTGAACCTCATTTTGCTAACTCCGTCTTGGACTCAACAGAGTACTATGCTGCCAGGGCTTTACTTTCTTGGCTAGTTGGCTTCTTCCTTGTAGTCCAATGTCCACTGCAGGCCTACAACAAGCAATCTGTCAAAGAAAATGAGAGGTCTATTTAATGCAACTCGAGCAAAAAATAAAAAGTAAAAATTTCCCTTTCTTTTCCAAAGTCGTCCCGATTATAAGACATGATTTAGGGTGTCCAGAAAAGCAATCATAGTGGAGTTGTCAGTGAGATTCAAGCATTTCATACAATTCAATGTTGAGATTGTGAGGTTCATCCTCTATCAATAGGCAGAGAGCAGCAGGAGCTGTATGTATCTCATTGAGAAATTTAGAAGCACAAAAAGTGCAACTATTTCAATTTTAAACAACCCAACCCACGCAACATTTAAGCAAAAACGAAAGGTGAGTCTTTTCCATTTGATAATCAAAATTTTACCACTTGCTGAGTTGCTGTGCAAGATAAAGGTTGGCACAGGTGCCTCAATTTCCATATACAGCAAATAAAACCCCTGGCGTTATTAACTATCAGGTTTTCTCACATTTTCAGGGAAATTTGAGAAAACACTAACTAAACTGAACTGCACAGAGAGGGCGGAAGTAGCGATAGAAATCTCATACCTCTCCCGAAATCACAAAAAGCACATGGGCAAGCAAGAGAAAGATGCAGCCATGAGTTTTCCTTCTTCTTTGTGTGGTTTCAATTCAGAGCTAGGGTTTTCGTTCAATTTTATTTCTTCTTTCCCGAGCTCACTCTGTTGAAACTTGAAATGAAGGAGCGTTTCCTAATTGCTTTGAGCCGTGTTCATGGAACATCTTCAAATGCGGTAACACTTATTTAGGACATGTTTGGTTGGCAGGAAAAGCTTTTCCAAGGAAAATGTTTTCTTCAAAATCATGGAAACTGTTCTTTTCTTATGTTTGGTTCATTGGAATTTATTTTCCAATGGAAAATGAGTTCCTCATTTTTTAGGAAAACAAATTCTGAGGTGATACATGGTATTTTATTTTCCGTGTCAGTTGGGAATAAAAAAGTGAGATTGTAGAACTATTTTACCCGTGTGCTTCAAAGGCAGGAATTATGGAAATGGCAAAGGCAAATTAACCTAGAATGCGGGAAAGAGGGAATCAAGGATTCAAGGCTGGAAATTGACCTAGCCTTCAAGGGAATCAAGGCTTAAACTCCTTCAAGCAATCAATGTTCAAGCTAGAAATCAATATTCAACCTATTCAAGCTAGAAATCAAGGAGAGGAGCTCTGAGTAGACTGAGTACCTTCGTCGAGAATCTGACGACGGCGGAGCTGGGCAGCAGGCGCGGACGGAGGAGCAGGGAAGCAGGCGCGGGCGGCGGAGGCTTCTGGGTGGAGTGGCGGACGGCGGAACGGCGCTAGAAGTAGTGAAGCACTGAAGCGCTAATCTTCTTTTTTTTTTTTTTTTAAGAAACACTTCAAAAAAAAAAAAAAACACTAAAGCTAATCTCTATCCTCTAATATTTGAATTTATAAATTATTATTATTATTATTATTATTGTATAGAAACATACATTCTTTATACTCATTATTCATTACCTCAAATTCAACCAAACAATAAAATTAATATTTCTAATAATTTCTTTTCTGTCAACCAAACAATAGAATTCATATTCCTAATAACTACTTTTTCATGAAGGTCGCCAGTGATCGTCGTGTTTTATTATCTTCATTATTTTAACTATTAATTTTTTTCTGCGTGTTTTAACCGGTCATTTAGCTGGAGTGTACTAAATTAACATTTTAGAAATCGTAGATTGCAATTAATAAAACTTTAATAATCATTGAACCAAAATTATAATTTACTCTAACTTTTAGAAGTGACTTTAATTTCGAAACTATTTAAAGAACATGCCTCCAAAGTAATGCTTTAGTGGTTAAGCAGTTGTACGTACTCCAATCCACCTTTCGCCCATCCACTCTAAATATCAACTCTCCCAATTATTGTTTGGTGTGGAATGAAAATAGATACTCATTTTAATCAAACTCTCCTACGGAATATTATATTAGATACAAGTAGAATTTTTCTATGTACTATAAAACTACTTCTAACAAATGGCTTAATCACAAAAAATACAAATAAAAAATTTTATGAAATCAAGAGTTAATCAAATTGACCAAATGAATAAGACATTAATTAATCAATAATAATAATGAACGTGGGACTTTTCTTTCTTTTTTATTTTATTATTAATCGAGATTAAGATTAAAAAAAAAAAAAAAAAAAAAAAGAAGCAGCAAAGTTGATAAATATATATATTTGAGTAAGCCTAATGATGCCATTTGCTTTGTGGGCACTCCAAGGAAAGTTTTCGCCGGCGGAGGGCGGCAGTATCGGCCGGCTTCGAAACGGCCAAACTTCTCCCTAGCCCAAGCTATCTAGGCTTTGAGATAATGAAATATATCAACCTACCTAGCTACTATACATACATATATCCTTCACCAAAGACTGCTCACACTAGCTTTGGTGATCATCATCATCAAAGAAACCATATCATATCATGGGATCAGTCAACAGTTGCTGTGGCTCTGAAAAGATCGATGAAGGGTATGCCAATCTCTGTCTCTTCTTCCTAATCTATCTGTCAAATTTGCGTTCTTGCTTTTCATCAGACCTTAATTTCAGGTCGAAAAATGTCGTAACTGGTGGAGGTAACACTTCTTGGAGAATATTCACGTACAAGGAGCTTCATTCTGCAACCAATGGGTTTAGTGAGGATAACAAGCTTGGAGAAGGTGGTTTCGGAAGCGTTTATTGGGGTAAAACCTCTGACGGACTCCAGGTATTAGTCCCAGTTATCCCAGAGTTTGCACTGCACTGCTTAAATCCCGCCTTCTGTCCCTTAAGGATCACAAGGAGGTAAACCAGCCTAAGTCGCTGACCGACTTAAATTAAGAAGGTCAATAACTCAATAAGTCATTTTGTTGGGAGTCCGAATTTGTAACCTTGTGGTTACCAAGCCTAACAGCCTAGACAACTTGGCTGAGTTGCTCCTATTTTCAGTATTTTTCTTGTAGTGTAGGATATATGTTTTGTGGGTATTGTTTGAACTAACATGATTGGGAAAAGCAGATAGCTGTGAAGAAGCTGAAGTCCATGAACAATTCAAAGGCAGAGATGGAGTTTGCAGTGGAGGTGGAAGTGTTGGGAAGAGTACGACACAAGAACCTGTTAGGACTGAGGGGTTATTGTGCTGGAAATGAACAGAGGCTTATAGTCTATGATTATATGCCAAATCTCAGTTTGCTATCACATTTGCATGGCCAATATGCCAGGGAAGTTCAATTGGACTGGAAAAAGAGAATGAGAGTTGCAATTGGATCTGCCCAAGGCTTATTGTAAGATTATATATATATTTACTCCCTTCAAACTTTTATTAAAAATGATACAAGTAGATAGACAACTTGAATTACTAAGTTTTAGTATGTAAATACATGTCACAAAATAATGTTATGAATAGTTAGTTTAGTAACAATATATAAGGTTTCAAGTTTGCATCCCCTTCTGAGTTGTTTACTGATAACATGCATGCTTGGTTTGAATCAATCAAATTTATGTTAATTTACCTCCTTATGTTTCGGGATGGTGTATTTTTCGATAAATCAAAATTTTAGTATGGAAATACATGTCACAAGATATTAGGTGTCTAGTACTATTGGTGTTTTGTTGAGTACAAATGAAAGAAGCTTAGAGAAGGGGAAGATGAAATTAGGAGTAGAACCCTTAGCTAGTTCCAATTTTATGTTTTGGATAAGACCTAAAAGTTAAAATAATTATGAATTATATGGAGTTAGACTAGATACCATTATTCCATCAATATATATATATTATAAAAATTCAAAAATTCTAACCCTTAACTTATTATGAATGGTGTTTTCCTAGGTACTTACATCACGAGGCAACTCCACACATAGTTCATAGAGACGTGAAAGCTAGCAATGTCCTCCTGGATTCCAATTTTGAACCGCTAGTGGCCGACTTTGGCTTTGCGAAGCTCATCCCGGAAGGGGTGAGTCACATGACAACTCGCGTGAAGGGAACACTGGGTTACCTTGCACCCGAATATGCAATGTGGGGCAAAGTCTCGGAAAGTTGTGATGTGTACAGCTTCGGGATACTTCTCTTGGAGATCGTCACGGGCCGGAAACCCATCGAAAAGCTTCCCAACGGCATCAAAAGGACGATAACCGAGTGGGCGGAGCCAATGATCGCCAAAGGAAAGTTCAGTGACCTAGTTGACCCTAAGCTACGAGGAAACTTTGATGAAACCCAGCTGAAGCAGGCCATCAATGCGGCGGCGCTGTGCGTCCAGACAGAGCCGGAGAGACGGCCGACGATGAAGGAAGTTGTGAGCCTGCTTAAAGGGCACGATCCGATGAATGGGAACAAGGGAGTGCAGCAGAATCTGAGGATTCAGAGTGTTAAGTACGAGGAAGATTTGATGAGACTGGACCAGACCAGCGATGACGATGATGATGACGACGACGATGAGAGCTCTGCGAAAGTAGATGAAAGCAGTGCGTATGGTGTATTTGGTGCCATGGAAATGCAGAAGATGAACGACCCTTACAAGCGTTATGGAGATAAATAAAAGAACATAATTAATATAATGTACGTGCGATTCATGTATGAATGGGAACAATATTTCTGGTGTGGTTTAGTACGTAAAGTTTGTTGCATGTTTCTAAGGTTTAGTGACACTTTTTGATCCAACAGGTAAAGTTTAAGGTAATTAAACTCTTATCATGTAAGTGAGAGAAAAATATATATGCTTTGTGTATGTATGGGTATTATATATATTGCAATATCTATGCATTATGCCTGGGTTTCGACATTGCAGAATCAATTTGATCTGATTGTAGATTCAACATATATGTATGTTACATTGTTAAACTCTTTTGTACTTAAAAAACGTCTCTCTTTATCTAAAATATATATCATCCTAGGTGTCTTGAATTACTTTTTCTTTTTCCTATTATTTAATGGTAATGATTAAACAATTACTTGCCGTTTGGAGAGTGCATATAATTGCAAAATCCATTCACTTTCTTTTTCCTTATAAAATGAATGGACATAGAAGCTAGCTAGAGTGATGGTGTTAGGTCTTAAAAAGAGTTGGGGCAATGATGAATCTATTTCTTGGAACCTACTAAGAAGCTAAGGGATCTCTATTAGCGATTTTTGGGTAAGTAGTTTTTGAGGTGATAATGCATACATGGATGAGAGAGGGAAAGGAGAGAAAAGAAAATGGATTTTTGTAGGAGGTGTGATTTTTTGTCTGAAAATATAAGCCTGTGTAGATAAAAGGTTGCACCTTGTTCGCGCCTTCAACACAACGAGATCAAGTTTATGGGATTCAAGATATAATTTGACGCAGTTAGAAACCTGGCTTATCACCCAAAAAAAAAAAAGAAGGCAAATTCTTCCCCAAGCATTGTAGGGATGGCTAGTTTGGCAATGTGGTGATGCAATAATAAGAGCATCCATCTCCCAACCAAATATACACTTGGTTGCTGTTGCTTTCCATGATAAAGTGATGATGTGATTCACTGATTCTGTTGAGTGGCACATAAAACTTCTCCCCACCAAACTCAAACAACAAAGCCTCTCCCTTTTCTACCAAGTCTCAATCTGTGAATTCTAACTCAGCTTTGGTATATGGCTAGCTTATGTAACAAGCCAAATCATAAAACACCGCCTTTGCTTATCCCTCAAAGCACCCAACCCAAAAAAAAACCATTAGTTTTCTTAGTGTGACCACAAATTAATATTATTTTGTTGAGGCTCAAAAGATAGTTATCGAACATCACGATGTCGAATTTAGGCATTTAGCACACACTAAAAAATTACTAAAACTATAAGCTTATCCTATGGTTTGTTGGAAGGAATAATTGAATGGATCCATGCTATGCTGCTCTATCACACTACTCCCTACATAAATATTCTGTCATTCTGTCATTGTCTTCTACACACACTCTCTCTCTCTCGCTCTCTCCATTCAATCAGCACACAAAATCAGAATTAAACTGCAACCTCAGTGGGTCGAAAATGGTTGTTTCGAAACCATCTAAAATTCTGGTTGGGATTTCATTGAATGTTGAAGAGAGCAAAGAGCTTCTGTCTTGGGCAGTCAGAGTTCTGGCTAACCCAAATGACAGTGTGATCGCGTTGCATATTCTGGGTAAGTATTATTTGTCCAGAACTTAGGATTTTTGTTGGATGAGAGGAGAGGGTGATATTTCTTGTTTCTAGATGTTATCGATGAGACAACGTTGTAATATTCATGGGGCATGCCCTGTTGTCGTTTATCATAAATTTTTCTGGGTTGGAATTTTGTTGCAGCTCACATGTTTGTCTTATTAACAGTGGCAGATGCAGCCAAGAAGGAGGAGAGGAAGAAATGGCAGTCAGTTACAAGATATCAGTCCACTCAAATCCGCCAGGCAAAAGCTTGTGTTATATCTATGATGGGAGAATTCACAAAAACCTGCCAATCTAAACAGGTAATGTTCTTGAGTTCTTGTGCATATATATTCAATTTTGTTCAAATCCCAGATTGCTAAATCCATCAACTTCAATTCAGGTGAACTTGGAGGCTAGAGTTGGGTTTAGTTCTCACCCTGCAAGGGGTCTTGTCAAGGAAGCAAAAGCCATTCCTGCTGATTTCCTTATCATTGGTGGCAAGAAGAATCGAACAAGCAAGTATGGCTGCTAAAAACTTGACAACTTAAATAAAGATTTGATCTTTAATTTCTTGAGTTCTTACAATCTTGTGTGGAATGATCAGGTTCCCTTGTGTGATTGCAAAGTATTGCTGTGAATGCATTCCAGACGGGTGTTCACTCGTCGTGTTTGGGAATCACAAACCACCATCTCAGAACATCAATTCCAATTCCAATTCCATCCACATTGAAGGTTAGCACTCTGCAGAATGGATAAAAGGCCTAAATTTGTTGTAATTTTCTAAGTAGTGAAATGTTGCAGAGTTGCAGCAACCAAGTTCAAGGTGGCCTAGGGAGAACTCAGTTTCTTCACAGGAAAAACAAATGGTTTGTCCAAGAGAGAAGCCTTCCCCAAGGTCAGTGCTGGAAGAGACACAGAGCACAGAAGAGGAGAGCTCCATTTTTGGAGACTCAATTGTCTCAAATTCTCCATCGCTGAGCCGGGAGATCAAAGGGCAAGCACATCTCAGAAAGCCAATGTCTCCCCTGAGGCGAATTTCGTCTTTCTTTCGTTCACCCTTCGATTCAAGTGCCCGAAAGAGAAGCCATCTCGGCTTTCCCCACAAGCAGGCCCAACCACCTGCTTTGACCTGCTTTAGCTATAATGAAATTTCCACTGCCACAAACAATTTCCATCCAGGTACATACCATTCTTCATTTCTGATAGATGCTTCTAAATCCATTTGCTAAATCCCAGAGCCTTTTGTTGCTGCAGAGAATTTGGTGGGACAAGGAGGGTACTCAGATGTATATAGAGGAGATCTAAGCAATGGAAGCACAATTGCAGTAAAACGTTTAGCCAAGGACAGCAATGACATGAACAAAGAAAAAGAGTTCCTCATGGAATTAGGAATAATAGGACATGTTAATCATCCTAACACTGCAAGCTTAGTTGGATACTGCATTGAAAATGGCTTCTATTTGATCTTCAAGTTCTACCCTAATGGAACTCTCTCTTCTGCATTGCATGGTAAGTTCTCACTTCTCACTTCTCACCCACTTATGGAAATCTTTTTACATTTTTTCTTTTCTTTGTTAACAGGGAAAACATGCAAGCTAGAGTGGCCAGTCAGATATAGAATTGCCATTGGAATAGCTAGAGGTCTGCATTATCTTCACAAATGCTGCAAGCATCGGATAATCCATCGCGACATTAAAGCCTCCAATGTTCTCTTAGGTCCAGACTATGAACCACAGGTACACATCTGCACCAAAATTCTATCACATATATGATTTTGGTGTCAAGGTAGTTAAAAGG
>CM008335.1:367468-383738 GCA_002525835.2 Ipomoea batatas | reverse complement strand
CCCTAGTCATTCAAAAAATAAATTCTTTGATTTTGATCACAATTTCGGCAGGTGGAACCAGGTTCAAGACCACGGAACCAGTCATGTATCAATTGTAGATAGCAACAGAAATGCAGTCTCCATGACTAATACAATCAATGCATATTTTGGGTCTGCTTATATGTCACCAAGTACCGGCATAGTCCTAAACAATGAGATGGATGATTTCTCAGTTCCTGGAAATGATACGTCTCGTCCACCTGCTCCAGCCAATTTTATCCGCCCATTAAAGCGGCCATTGTCGTCCATGAGCCCCACCATTGTCCTCAATGTACAATGCTTTATCTGATTTTGTTGTTCAACTATTACATTGCTGACTTGCTGAGTGTCTAGAGTCACTAATCCTAGTAATGAGCATACAGTCAATCAGTCATAGTATAATTTGTGTGTTGTGTTACAATGTTTGGTTTTATTATATTTTTAGTTTCTTGGTCTCAATCCAATTCTTATGTCCCTTTAGGGTGAGCATTTGAAAGCTGTGGTAGGAGCGAGTGGAGGAGGAAAGATAATAGCCGGAACAACAGAGGTTTTCTTGAACCATTTTGCCAAGGGGATGGATCCACTCTCCTCTGTCATGGCTCCAAGATATTACCATCAGGTATTATTTCAATTCAAACACATCTTAAATATATAATACTTTTCACTAAAAATATAATTTTCTTTTACGACTTAACCCACTCTCCTATGCTATGGAGTATTACTTTTACTACTCCATAATACTTTTCAAAAAAGGACAACCCAACCAAGTTTATTAACTGGTTAACTTGGTAACTACATATTTTTATTGGCCTCCTTTATTTGAGGAGTTTGTAATTTCTATTCCATACAATTGTTTAATACAACCTTTGGCCAAGTTTCATATTGGGACCGGATTGGCATACACAACTAATGTTGTTTAGCCCAGAGTTTAGGTTTGGATTCTGGCCCAAAGTTGTGTGGTTTAAAAGGATTGGATTGACATCTGGACAGTCTAAAATTTGTTTGTTTGGTCCAATCCCAACTGAAGTTATTAGCAATATAAAATTTGGAAATAAGTTTCAACTGATAAGGAAACAAAAAAATTTGTTATGCAGCTGTATCCAAATGTCCTGCAATATGAGAACTGGACAACTGTGGTTGGGGACCATTTTGAATTGGGAGCTGATATAAGGCTAGCCTTACAAAATAAGGGGCATGTCCTATCTGGCCTTGCTGGTGGGACAATTTGTCAATTTATAGTTCAAGAGCTTGAGCCTCCATTGTCTGGTCAGCTTGTGGGTGTAAGTGACCCCAGAAAGGGTGGGTTTCCAGCTGGCTATTAACAACGAAAATGATAATTGTACCCTTATAGTCGTATACAATAAAACTTTCATTATATGTAATAATAATAATAATAAAAGAATTAAATTATGATATACCCATTTTGTTTTAATGTATCATAATATATCATATTAGTGGATTAGTGGGGAGTAAAAAATAGAAGAAAAAAGTAAAAATACATATAGTACACTTAATACCCTTTTGCTCTACACAAATGTCTTGAATGCTAGATCTTTCTTACTCAAGTGACTAATTTTTAATTCTTTATAAATCCTTATAACATTAAGTCACAAATAAAAATGCCATGCTAATCAAACATCAAATTGATTACATACATGTGATGAATGTCATGCTTATCCAACATCAAATTTATTACATACATCACATCAAAGAGTGATTATCAAATAGTAATTTTAATATGAAAATATAATATTATTTTGAAGCTGGCATAACAGAGGGCTCGTTAACTGTTGAGTAATATTTTAACAGGAAAAAGAAAACAGTGTTTTTTTTTTTTTTTTTAAAGAGTCATGTTCCATATGGGTATCTGACTTTGTCAACTCTGTTGGGGACAGTTCACAAGATTTTTTTAAAAATAGATATGGACATACTGCCAAGTGAACTCGTTTTCAATGAAGGTAAATTGAATTAAAAAAGACTTTATATGACAATATCAATTAAGAGGTTGTTGGAATTAAATTATATTTGGCACATCTAGTTGAAAAATTAACAATCAAAATTGAAATGTGTGGTAAAATTTATTGTTGAATTAGCTCATAAGTGTAAAAAGACATAAAAAGATAAACTAAGATATTAGGATGTTGATTAATGAATGGTAACTTGTGTCGTTTTTATAAATTATGGAGTAATAAAGATTAAAAAGTTAAAAAGTCAAAAGTTAGAGCTATTATTTTAAACTCTCCATGTTTTACAACACAAAATTTATAACTTATTTATAGCTTAAAATAAAATATAAGCTCTTAAATAAATTTTAACAAAAACATTAAACTCTGTGACTTTTTTATATGATAATCATAACCCACTCACCTTATACTAATTTTGGGGCAAGTGACAACCACATTTCTTATATAAAGTGTGGACCACCAACTCCCACCCTCAATAACTATCGAGAATTATTCACTAAAAACAAAATAATATAAAGTGTGGACCACCAACTCCTTTCCTAAACAACTATCAAAAGTTATTCATTAAAACACACAAATGAGATAAAAACTTAGAGATTGACAGGACGATTCACAATTTATTTCCAAAGAGATTGGAGTGCTTTTGGTCAAGTATCTGATATAATTTAAAGAAAATAAAACGTGATAACATTCAATTCTATCCAGACATGATCTCTGCCACCAAATCTTGGCGCATGCATTCATTGATCATCTCTACTTTATAAGAAAGTCAAACCATTTTTTGGTGCAGACGTCTAAGAATGCTCCCCCGGGCGCGCAAATTTTTTATTTAAGTATTATTGATTCTGTTACGAGATAAAATCTATTTTATACTTTCTCTATTTATTGCAGTTTAAATAGTTGATACTCCACTATCAAAATTTAATTATGACATTCTCTTAAAGAGAGTTATAGATGTGTCATCTGAGCATAAGGTATTTGAGTTAATTCCAGCAATGGTCCCCCGACTATGTTGATTTTCCAAAATTGGTCCTTGTCTTTTAATTTGGACGAAAAAGACACTTGACTATTGATTTTGTTCCAGCGTTAGTCCTTCCGTTTAGAATCAGTTAGTGAGGCGTTATTTGCGGGGGTAAAAGTGTATTTTCATTATATTGCCTTCTTCATCTTCCATTCTGGTCTATTGCAGCCATAAACGACGTTGCAGGACATTTTGGGTGCAGCCAGAAACGTCCGTCGCAGACTTCACCGGTGTCACAATCCATGAGTTTGTCAAACTGTCCTTCGCCGGCGGCTTCGATCCACTGTGCGTCACCGGTTGTAGTACATCATGACTTACCAGCTGAGCCAGATAACATGTGTGCTTCTGGCCTCCGGCGAAGAAAGCAGGAAAGACAAGTTCATCCAAGCTCGCTCGCTATTGCTCTCCGTCTCATCTGTCTTTGAATTAGAGCTCCTATTATACTTCACAGTCCTCATTAATCTAGATTTAGAGCAAAGTTGGTGTAAATATCCTACATATGAGCTGAACTATGTTGCATCCTTGCATAATTACCAAATGCAGATGGCTGGAAATATGCCAAATAATATACTGCATGATTTTCCTGTATCAAATGCGTGAGGAAATATGCCAAATAATCCACTGGCTGGGTAGAATTGTGCCATCACTAACGATCACCTGGCCTAGTTGCAATGAGAAATCTGGACCAACTTCACCATCATATAGATCAGGTACCATGCCATTAAACTCTTCCCATTCTCCTAGTTTGTTAGACACTAGCATGCCAGCTGCAACCATCTCATACAAATAGGAAACCCATTCTTAAATTCAAATGAGAGGACACCATCTTTGACTTTTTTACTATCTAAACCCTATCAGATTTTGTTTTCAAGTTAATACATGCATTACCACAGTAAAAGTTCAGAGATCAAGTGAGTACTAAGTATTAGAAAAGAGATATATATAAATCACCAGCACATAAAGGAAGGCATGCACAAATGGGGCAACACATTCTTAGCATATTAAAAATACATTTGTGTACAGTACATGCACCAAGCAAGTATAAAAAGAAAGGGAAATAAGCTAAGAACAAAGATCAAGGCTGTTAGTCAAGGTATTGCACTACTGTATGCATTCGATAGTAAGATTTTACCACCTATTCAACTAGGAAATAAGGAGCAAGAATTAAGGCTATTAGTCACCTCTTTATTACACAGATAAATTTTTCTTTTTATTTAGGCATTTACCAAGCTGCATGATACTTTTATATGTCCGTGCATTTGCATTTTTGTGTAAGCTATTGTCTTTCAAGTTGCATAGATACAGTTATTGTTTTGCCAGTTAACTTGAAATAAGATGTTGAGCTTTGATCATGTGTATATGGCAGTTACCTCAATACAGTACCCTAGCTTGTCGATAGGCACCAGGAAACTGCAGTCGTAGTGTATGAGGAGGTCAGTAGATCAGAGAGCATCGTGGATGAGTGGTCGACGACGCAGCAGGCGCCATAGGTGACATCGCCGAGGACGAAACAGTGGGCGGCGGAGGTGAACGTAGTGAGGATATCGACGATGACGAGGGAGTACCATGAGGAGGCCATCCGGGAACTGCAAAGCGACACACTTTGCCCCCATGGAGCGGATGCGCCAAACACACTTGTGAATCTCGAAGTTGTAGTTGGCTGGGAGGAGGGAGATGGCGGCGTTGAGAGATGCATCATTTAGTATGGAGTCCAGGATTTCGTTCTTCTCGAAATGCTTAGGACGCGACAATGCCTTCGACAGCGACGACGACCTCCGTAGAAGTTGAGTTTTCACAGTTGGTTAGCAGAACAAAATTTGTTTATGGCTGCAATAGACCAGAATGGAAGATGAAGAAGGCAATATAATGAAAAGACACTTTTACCCCAGCAAATAACGCCTCACTAACTGATTCTAAACGGAAGGACTAATGCTGGAACAAAATCAATAGTCAAGTGTCTTTTTCGTCCAAATTAAAAGACAAGGACCAATTTTAGAAAATCAACATAGTCGGGGGACCATTGCTGGAATTAACTCTAAGGTATTTGGTCTGATCCACAATTATTTAATCGATTGCCGCATGGGTCCCTCGAGCGTTATATGACAATATCCTAATTAATTCCTTGCCTTGTATGCTGGTTTTTGTCGTCGTCTTACAAATAAATAAACGTGTCATTTCGCTGCACATATATTGATACTATGAAATTATGTTCCGTATATTATATTGTTCCAAAAAAAATAAAATACCATAGACTATATGAAAGGAAACCAAACAAATATTATTACTATACATATCTCCAAGAATGCATGCATCCTCTTTAGATTCAGTACGTGCAAGTACATTACTTGCAACACACACAAACTGTTCAAAATTGCCAACAACCTAACATTGGAATAAACTTAGGATGGATCCGAAGATTTTTTGTTTTCCATTTTAACTTGTGAACACTAATGTGGGATCATGCTGTCCTCCACTCTGTTAGCTGCCTTCATTGCCTGCACAATAATTTGAAAATGTATCATTAATCAAGTATCATTGGTATACACAAGGTTTTCAATTTTTCTTTTTTACTTGTGAATTAAGAAACATAATACTCTTAATATATGAAGAAATCTGCAACTGCTACTCAGATATATGCTCTGGGTGAAGCTTGTGACTACTAACTAGTAACTAGTGGTTACCAAACCAATTGTCAGACCAATTTAGTTGGGGTTGCCTAAATGTTTTGCTTGAGCTTATAAAATACAAAATAAAAATTAAGGAAATGTGCTTCACCTCTTTCTCCCAATTTGTTCTCCAGGTTACTATAGCAAGAAGTATTGCTTGTACAAAAAGAGCCACCATGGTTCCCAACCAAAGTCCCTGATCACCATTTTTCATAAAGCAATTAATCTTAATCTTTTTTCCTTTTTTTGTGCAAAAATAAAAAAATAAAAATTCAAGAGGGACAATAAACACCATACCTTCCCTCCAACATGGAGAACAAAAGCTAAGAATATAGCAGCAGGCAATCCAACCAGATAATATGCTCCAAGATTGATGATTGCCCCAATGTGTTGCCATCCACACCCTCTTGCAGCACCTGATTGAGATTTTCATTCAAGGAACGAAGAATTATTATGCACAAACTCCAGTTCTATCGACTCAATTTAGTAGTAATTCGGTTCTTGATGATTGATCTGTTTATGCGTTCAAATTGGGCACGAGAGAGTTAGTTGACAGACCTGAGAGCACACATTGAATGCCATCCAAGAAATGCGACCCTGCTAACAACAGCAGCATCTGCCCAACATATGCCACTACTTGTTCCTCGGTGCTGTAACAATAGCCCCAAACTTTATGCACTGAAACCATTACGGTTCCTGCCAGAATCCCTTCCGCAATAACCAGAAGTATTCCGGTTGATACTGCTCTTCGGGCTGCCACTGGCTCTCCAGCTCCCAGCTCATTTGAAACTCTAATGCTGTCCACAAATTCAAGCAATGTAATGTAAATCATAGCAAAACATGCGTTGATTGAGGTGAATGAGAGCATGGGGTGTACCTTAGGGCGCCACTAATGCCGAAAGGGAGCATATAGACTATGGCACATGTATTAAGGCTGGAAGGTGACACGAAAGCAATAGTTAGTCGCTTTGAAAAACATAGCAGATGGAGATGTTAATTAGTACTGGTATTTCGAGGAACTGACGTGATAGAAACAGCAGATGCTTCAAGTTGTGGATTTGGAAGAATGCCGGCTAACAAAACCATCACCTCGAATGACCAATACTCCAAGCTGTTTCAAGAACCCGGGATCATTTTGTCAGAATCATGCATATATGTCATAATGAATGCATTCATTACTGAAAGTCATGGATATATAATTAATTACCAAAGCATAGCGGCTGAAGGGATTGCCAGTTTCAGAAACTTCATTATCTCGGAGAACACTTCCTTTGAAAATGCAGGCCAAGTATCTTTGCACGTAGGCGACTTTCTGATATACAAAGCAAGTAGCATCACATTAACCCAGTACGACACAGCAGTAGCCAGGGCAGCACCTTTGTTGCGAAGCCCGGTTTTGAAGACAAGAATCCAACAACTGAGTACATGCACCAAAGTACTAATTCCCGCGGTGACCACCAAAGGGAAGACATTGTTTTGGGCTTGCAGGAACCGAATGTAACACTGAAGAAGAGCATAGGCAAACAGGCCTGGGATCAGAAACGAGGCGTAGTTTCCTGCTTCGGCTGATATCTCAGGATCCTGTCCCATAAACACAAGAATAGACCCTGTGTTGGCCCAAATACAAGCCAGGGGAACACTGATTAGCAGCAGAATAAGCATTGCCCTCTGCGTATGAACTCCTAGCAATCGGTAGTGTTTAGCGCCATATGCCTGACCACAGAATGTCTCCAATGCACAGGACATTCCATTCTGCTCAGCAGTTCAAAACCCACAAATAAGAGCTCTAAAGCATTTTAATTACACATTTACAACTACAACACAATTATCTTGCGCACAAAAGACAAAGGGTCTGTTTACTAACAGAAAACTGTTTTATGTTTTCTGTTTTTCAATTTTTCAGTTTTCATTCTCTGTTTTCCATTCTCTGTTTTCTGTTTAGAAAACTTATTTACTAACACTTATTTTTTCAAATTAACGTTATAAAATTAACAATAAGTTTAATTTCGAGTTATTTTTAAACCTTATATTTAAAATATTTTAAGATATATTTGGTTCAAATAGAATAAATATATATTTTACTTTGAAGTCCAATATATGAAAAAAAAAATACATTTGATATCCGGACCAAATTTATATATGTATATAACATAAATAAAAATATATTTGAACCAATAACCTATTAAGTTCACAAAAAATTTAGTTTAGATAATATTAATATTTTTTGAGCTAATATTTAAAATATGTTTGGATATATTTGAATGACATGTATGTAATATATATTTTTTATTTTGAATTCTAAAATAGTAATATATGTGTGAAATTTCGATATCTGATATCTGGACCAAAACCAATAATCAATTGAGTTCAATCAAAATATAAAGCGTGGTATAGATTTCAATTTTTAATTTAGATAATGTGAATGATGTATAATTTTAAGCATAATCAAATAAGTTATGTTTAAATAAATAATGTAAATATAAAAGATAGAAGATAATGATAAGTAAAAGAAGATGATAATAAATGTAATCATAGTAATGAATAAATATGTAAGTAGATAATGGTGAGAATGTGTTTATAATGACATATAGTCTAATAGATAATAACTGATGCTGTTTTCCTTTTAGAAAACAGTTTTTTATAGTGTTTCAATTTTCTAGAAAACTGAAAAATTATTCTCTGTTTTCAAAATAGAAAACTGTGCTAGTAAACATGTTTTCTGTTTTCTGTTCTCCAATTTTCAAAATTTCCAGAAAATTAGAGAAAATTTCCAGTTAGTAAACGCACCCAAAATTTCTTCCCCAGAGCCCCACACCCTGGCTTGACAAGAGCTCTAAGGCCTATAATTATGCCTACAACACAATATCTTGCCCACAAAACGCAAAATTCTCTAACACCCGGGCCCCACTCCCCGCCTCAACAAAATAGTAGAGAGGGCAAATCACAGTAACTCCACACCTATGGGAGGACTAGTGTTTGGTGCCCACAAGAAGCCCACCACATTGGGTGTAACTCCTACACTAGGGCTGCCAGGCTGGATCTGGATCCTTGTTACAATCTACAACACAATTATCTTACAGTAGGAATGAATCACAGTCAAATTGTTTAGCATTAAGAAGAACTGATCCAAGCAAACAGTGCATCTCTGGTATATATAGCATGTTTAATCAGATTACTAAGATTATAGATTAAATAATATACTGTTTTAATGCACAAGTAACATAGAATATGTTATGGATGATTCATAACTCACAGTCCATATTCAATAATCAGAACTTTTATGGAACATTGTTAGCTTATGATAATAGATTATTGATGATCTGTGATTATAAACGATGTATGTATAGATATAAATGGAGGTTACCAGCAAGGTGTAACCAGTGACAGTGGCGAAAGAAGTGGCTATGGAGGCACCAGAAAGGGAGAGCTCTCCCAGGTGACCAACAAACATGATGGAGATGACATTGAAGCAATTCAGCAAAAGGTTGACAGACATTAATGGAACTGAGAGCCCCATCAGCTTCTTCGCTTCCGCCTTCGTCTCTTCCCATTTCTTCTGCTTTTCTTTCCCATTTTTTGAGATCAATGGAAACTCAACATCTTCTTCTCTCTCCCTGCTGCAACTATCCATTTTTTTTTTTCTTTTCCTTTCTCAGTTTCTCTCTCCCTCAGCTTCAGTACTTCACTCTCAGTCTTGTCAGCTCATTAAATAGTGTATCCATTGGAAACTGTAAAGAAAAATACTTCTCCCAATTTTTATTTTTATTTTTTGAGAAATACTTCTCCCGAGCTCTACTTCAACTTTTACTTGTTCTCACTAAATTTTGATGTTTGGACATTTTTATTGACCAAATTTTAATGCTTATATCTTCATTAGGATCCGTTATATAAAAGAAATAAATGCAATTGTAAATAATTGGAGAGGCCGCCGCCACCTCAAGTTCGCCAAAGCCAAAACACGGTCCAAATTCATATAAGTCAACCATACATTATTTGTGGGTCCTTAACATTTTTGTGTTGATTTGACAATGATAAGACAAAAATGTGTAGAAATAAAAAAATAAACTAAAATGTGTAAAGTACTAATCTCATTACCTTCTTCTTATTAGAGTTTTTGAGGAGAAGACAATGAGACTACCTTCTTTATCAAAAAAAAAAAAAAAACTTACAACTTTAACACCTCATCTCCCCTTATTATTATTATTATTATTAGTAGTAGTGGTAGGAGTACCGTGTAGTACTAGTTGTTGTTATTATTATTATTATTATTATTATTATTAGGGTGTACAGTAGAGTAGAACTAGTTGTTATTGTTATTATTATTATTATTACTATTATTATTATTATTAGTAGTAGTAGTAGTAGGAGTACCGTGGAATAGTACTAGTTGTTATTATTATTATGAAACATTTAGTACACCCAAAAAAAAAAATCAATGTCTTGAGTGAAACTTATTATAAATGTTGAGAAACGAAATTATTGAGTTCTATTGGGTCGGGTGGGGGCAGTAAGCTAAGGACCAAGTCTAGCATCATATGGTTAGATGAATTGTTAGACTCTTGAAAATGTATGGCAGTATATAAGAAAATAAACCTTGACTATGAACTATATCTTTTAGAAACGAACTTTTTTAAGGATAATTGAAATTGATTATTGTTTTCACTTGTTAGATTCTCATGCAACTAAGCATATATATCAAAATTGTCCAAACCATTACTGAGGAAATATAATCACATTGATGTACAAAAATACTGATAGTTTATATATAGAACACACAAATTGGGGTGAATATTGCAATTTCATTGAATTGTAACTAGCAATAATACTTAAAAATTATTCTTATTACACAACAAGATGGACATATAGCGCAACCATGCATGCATATACTTATAGTTTAATGGATTATACCTCAAGGGTTTATAATATAACCTTTAACATACAAAACTCAAATACTCAATATTTTAAAGGTGAATAATGTGGTGTACGTTGCATGCAGTATGTAGTCAAGCCTACAATTAAAAAACAAAATACTTAATATGTATCCTTAGGAAATATGATGAAATTAAATAACAAAATATATAGTTTACAAGATACATACTACGTTAAGATGAGATGAATGATTGAAATTTTAATGGTTTTCACTTTTCACCGGTGATGACATTTAACAATGTGTTGATGCTTTGGGTTGAGCTACCATTTGGCCCTATAGCTCTTTGGACAAGCTCTTTGTACACTTCCACTTGCCTCTTTAAAGCCTTCCCCGTGTCAGAAGATAGGACCAATTCAAGGGCATCCATTGTTCCATTCTTGGTAAAACCTCCCCCATTATCAACCCTCACCCCAATTCCCCATACCCTCTCAACCATCCAAGAATTTAGATGGTGATCCCCAAAAAAAGGCCTACAAATTATGGGCACCCCGGCAGTAATACTTTCCAGAATCGAGTTCCACCCGCCGTGATTTATGAACACTCCGATTGAACCGTGACCCAACACTTTAACTTGAGGTGTCCATGGGACAATTTTCCCAAACCCTTTGGTCCTCTCCAAGAACCCTTCTGGGAGATGGGTGATAAACTTCTCTCCCAGTGACCAAAGAAACGGAGTTTTGCTCTGTTCCAGCGCTTCAGCCACGGCGTTTAACTCGTTGGGGGGTGGGGTTGCCACGGTCCCAAAGGCTAGATATGCCACTGAGTTTGGGGGTTGAGAATCTAGCCAGGGGAGGCAGTTGTGGCGGTCTAGGTTGTCGGATGAGGGGGGTGGGGATGTGAGGTTGAAGGGACCGATGTTTAGGACGTTTGAGAATCTTGTTTTGAGATGGTTTATGATGGGTGGATCCAATTCTTCGAAGGAGTTGATGGGGATTATGGTGGTTTTCTGTAACGCACGGCCCATGTTATGAAGCATGACTGCGAATGGTGAGTCTATGTTCCCCGACACGATCCCACTCGGCATGTCGCCTAGGCGTAGCTCAGACAACCCAGGAATGAATTTCACAATTTCTTCTTCACGTCCTATGATTAAATTGCAAAATCTGTGAATATAAGATTAACTGAAAAGGGAAACTTGCAATTATTACTGGATAAATCTCACTTATAGGGCAAAGGACTAAATTAGTCTAAACCGTTCAAATCCAGAATGTCAAATTAAGTAAAACAATTAAACTAGTTAGCTCAAACTAAGAAGATCAACTGTGACTCCAATGAAAATGGAACTCATAATCATATGGTTAAAATTGATGCTTTCTTTGAATTATTAATTACCTGGTTGGAGTCCTATAGTTTCCCTGATGAGGTCAGTATAGAGGTGGAGTAAGAGCGAGGCAGCACCGGAGGTCCAAACAGGCACCCACGAAACCCCCATCTCCGCCGCCATTTCACCGGAGAACCACAGGAACGCATCCGCCACCACGCACCCGACCCCCTTTCCATCAGCTGCCGCCACGGCTGTCCTGAAATTTTCCGGCGCCGACTTCAGGAACATGCCGATCTCTTCCTCCACGTTCCCGGCAAACACGTAGCCCTCCGGCAAGCCGTCGGCCACGTCGCAGCGCTGGATGTTCCCGGGGATTTCAGAGGCCGTCGCAAATACCTTAGCGTTCGACTTGGCGGTGCTGAAAAAGGTGAAAGTCGTGTTCGGCGCGGCGGTGGCTAGGCGGCGCACGAGGCCGAACAAAAGTCCGGGGTGGGTTGCAAAGGGGAACGCTAGAACCGCAACGTGGCGGCGTTGGACGACTGAGGTGGACGCCATATATATATGTTTGAAGTAATTTGATGAGTTTACTTCTCCGGCGGCATTTTAATGGGAAACCATGACTTGTAAAGAGAGCAGGTGGCGTACGTGCATGAGTAATACGTGACCCACAATTATGGAAAGATAAATTGCATATAGCAAAAGGCGGAGGATTGTTGCACCTGAATCAAGAGATAATTAAGGATTCGGTATTATTAAGATATCATTTTCGATCCGCTGCTATTTTCGCTACTCATTTGTTATTACATGGTTATATAGAGAATTCACAACCCAAGTGAACCAACTGATTTACTTCACAGTTGTCGGGTAATATTAATTAATTTATCCAATCACTATTCCATCTTCCACAACCAACTTCACGACCAATAATACTTAAAAATACACATAATAAAATAAATCAATTTAAATTATTTGATCAGCTTAAATCAAGAAGACCTAAATTATTTACAACTGATCAATTCAAATTGAGAAAATCAAATTAATTATTTAAATTTAAAATTTCGTGATTAACAAATCAATCATATCATCGGATGAACACAACTAAGTTGTCGAAAATTAACTCTAATCTTTGATGTTCATGTACCCATATGGACTAGCCTGGTCTAGCTACCATCGTTGCTTACAGCAGCAGTATAATAATAATAATAATAATAACAATAATAATAATAATTCTTTCAATTTTTTTTTAAACAAATAGTATGAAAGGAGGGGCAAAATTGTCTTTACACCAACAAAATTGCCCCTCCTCTCCATTGAATTGCAATTCCTCAAGGGACTTTTCGTCCAACCAAACGGTATAATTCGACAATTCATTGAATTGCAATCCTTTACACCCAAATTCATTCCAACCAAACACTCCATTAATTCTTAGTCAGAGTTAATTCCAGCAATGGTCCTCCGACTATGTTGATTTTTCAAAATTAGTTCCTGACTTTTAATTTGGACAATTTAAGTCCCTTGACTTTA
This sequence comes from Ipomoea batatas, assembly GCA_002525835.2. NCBI lineage: Eukaryota > Viridiplantae > Streptophyta > Magnoliopsida > Solanales > Convolvulaceae > Ipomoea > Ipomoea batatas. The sequence goes on along the minus strand of CM008335.1, from coordinate 370,351 downwards.
AAATTCTTTCCAGTGTTGGTCATTTCGTCAAATTTTGGTTAAGTTGAGGTCAAATGAATGGGTAAAATTGTCCGTTCACCTGTATAGTGTATTATTACTCGTATTTCTCCTGTCCTATACACTATATATATGAATATAATCAGGTTCATATGAGATTATATGGCTTCGATTGAGACTTCGGCTGAGATTATATTCATATATACAGCGTATAGGACAGGAGAAATGCGAGTAATAATACACTAAATAGGTGAACAAACAATTTTACCCCTTCATTTGACCTCAACTTAACCAAAATTTGACGAAAGGACCAATATTGGAAAGAATTTGAAAGTCAAGGGACTTAAATTGTCCAAATTAAAAGTCGATGACTAATTTTAAAAAATCAACATAATCAGAGGACCATTGCTGGAATTAACTCTTCTTAGTCATAACATCTACCAATATTAATTAATGTTCATGTACTATACCCATATGGACTGGCCTGGTCTATACTAGCTACCATCGTGGCTTAATTCTTAGCCATAACAACTACTAATATTATATTCAATCGTTGCTTTATTCTTAGCCATAACATCTACCAATATTAATGTTCAATCGTTGTTTAATTCTTAGCCATAAATTCTACCAATATTAATTACTCATATAGATACTTTTGTAGTATAAATCTTTGTAGTTGATAGTATATTCTTATGCACTTTCAAATATGATAAAAACGCGTTGACATCTTTGTAAAAATCTAAAACTAATATTGCTCTTTGCAATCGTAGTATATATAAACTTATCCACTTGTATACAACTTTGTAGTATAAATCTTTTTAGATTTAATTCTACCATAGGTCCTTTATCTTTGGTGTCAATTTCAAATTTAGTCTCAGGCTATCATTTTTGTCATTTAACATTCCGGACTATTATTTTGTAGACACTTTAGTCCTTCTTGTGACTTTTTCTATTTTTAGTAAGGGCATTTTGTCTATTTTCTATTTTTTTCCAGTTTCAACCAGTTTAATTGGTTTAGGACATTACTAAAAACCGGTTGAAAATATGGTTACTAAAAATCAAAGGTTATCTAAAGTTCTAAACCACATGGAAAGCCATGTGTGCCTCGTCTATCCTCAAAGAAGACGTAAGTGTCCAGCAAAACCGCACTAGAGGTCGTCAGAATATTCTGCCGTTGAACTCCAAAGAGACCCAATTGACCAACAAACCGCCATTGAACTCCAAAGATACCCAGTTCACGCGCGGGCAATGGCCCTGTACTTCGGAGAAAAACACAATAGGCGGCTAAATCTAGATGGACCGGAGGTCGGTAGAGAAGAAGATAACATACACCACAAACTAAGCTTCTGCCAAAATAACACCAGAGAAAGACGAAGGGGATAACACATACACGCCGGAAAACTGCTGTAGAACAACAAAGGAATTTAGATGAGGTCCAAGGAGATTGGAGGTCGCCGGAGAAAGAGTTTACCATTGAACAACTTTCATGCCGGCAGTGGAACAAATATAGGAATACGTAGAAATTTTTATGACAAAAAGCTACAGTAAAATGCCCGGAAAAATGTTTATACTTTATCGGATTGTAGCTCCTTACTTTATTCTCCCCCGTGTGCACACCCTTCGTGTCGTGAAACTGTTCGGAAAACTGCTTCTTCCCCGCCACTTCCTAGCTGCAAAAGTGAACCCACCTAGAATGCGTACGCTAAGAAGGAGAAGAAAGTTGAATTGTTGAAAGGAATTAACAAATATAACTTCATGAAAAAAAATTATTAACAATTTTTTAATTATATAACATCAGGGACTAAATGTGGCATATTATAAACAATTGAAGATTTGAAGGATTAAATCTGTTCAAATCAATTGACAAAGGTTAAAATTTTAAAAGTAAAATAATTGAGCAGGTTGGTAATGTTATGGTGGAATATTTTCAAAACCTATTTACAGCTGAGAATGGGCAGATGGAGGAGGTTTTATCATGCATTCAATCCCACGTTAAACCGAGGACAATCTACGACTTGTCCGACCAGTGAGTGCAGAAGAAGTGCGCACTGCGGTCTTCCAAATGCATCCTGATAAGTCGCCCGGGCCAGATGGACTTGGACCGGGGTTTTATCAACATTTTTGGCATGTTGTAGGAGGGGAGGTAACTATGTTCTGTCAAAGATTTATGGAAATTGGTTGCATGCCTCATAAAGCAAATGACACCTTTGTTGTGCTAATTCCGAAGAAGGTTAACCCCGAGTCTATGAAAGACCTACGCCCGATCGCCCTATGTAATGTGTTATATAAGATTGCAGCGAAAGTTTGTGCCAATAGAATGAAACCTATTCTTGATGGAATTATCTCTAATGCTCAGAGTGCGTTTGTACCTGGCCGACTAATTACCGATAATATTATGCTCGCCTACGAAGCTCACCATTATCTTAAGCGTAAGACTCAAGGTAAAGAGGGTGTGGCAGCGCTCAAAGTGGACATGAGCAAGGCGTATGACCAGGTCAAGTGGAGGTTTGTACAGGCAATAATGAGTAAGATGGGGTTCGTGCAGAAGTGGGTGGACATCATCTATGCAACGGTCAGTACGGTTAAATACCACATCCTCCATGAGCAATACCATTTGGGGCCTATCATTCCGGGAAGAGGTCTTCGACAGGGTGATCCGCTTTCGCCATATTTATTCCTACTTGTGGCGGAAGGATTAAGTGCTCTTATTGAGAATAAAATGCAGCACGGGTTATTACACGGAATGAGAATAGCGAGAGGGGCACCACCTATTTCACCTCTTATTCGCCGATGACTGTTTTCTGTTCCTTCGTGCAAATAGGGCGGAAAGTGTGCAGATGAGGAGTGTGTTGGATAGTTACTCGGCTGCGTCTGGTCAAAGGATTA
>CM008335.1:336408-349612 GCA_002525835.2 Ipomoea batatas | reverse complement strand
ATATAAATATACATGGTGTTTGTCCAAAAGGTTTGATGTGCTTGGTTGGAAATGGTCTTTGTTCTCAATTAAGATAAGAGGTTAGGGGTTCAATTCCCATCTTATACAAATAATAAAGAGTTTTAAAAATATTAATTCAAAAGATTAAAAAAAAATAAAAATTAACGGGCTGACGGGCTGGCCCGTTTAGCCCGTCAGCCCGGTCTACACGGGTTGGGTTGGCCAAATCCCAACCCGTGGGAAAACGGGCCGGGCCGTCCCGACCCGTTTTCTGACCAACCCGAGACGGGCCAGCCCGCATGGGCCGGACTGGCCCGTTTTGACAGCTCTACTTAAAAGTAACCATATATGTGATCATATTTGACTCTAGCTTTTGTTTATAGTCATTGCTAAGGACAACATTAGAAGGAATTGTCTTCTTTGTAATTTAAATGGCAATTTTATATTAGTAGGTGTTATTGACATTCTTGGTATCAATACTATTTGACTGACATTGTTCCCCGTGAAGATCTTTGCTTCAATCACATGATCAGATAACCTTGTAATCATCAATTTTGTTCCATTACATAGTCCAAGTGAGTGATCTATGTTCCTCAACAGAATGACTGGAGATCCAACCTTTAAAGTTAATGCATGGTTAAGGATCTCAGAAGCTTTCAGCCCATTTAGGAATTCCGGAGTGTGCATATCAGAGAGTATACCATTATTACTTGAGTATATATTACAGGCCGTGTCGCAACTTAGGTAAGTCTTGCTCTCAACAATATGCAAATCACTCATATATTCATTGATGGCATTGACCACATCAAGTGTTGGAGCCAATATTGCACGACTTTTCGTGTATTCTTCGTCACACCCCCGCTCCTTGAACATTGAAAATATACTATCAACAATTGTTGCTATATTGTCATCCTAGTACAATACCCGTGCGATGCACGAACTAAAGCTTATGTGTATTGAAATTATTATATGTTATCAAATATATATATATATGAGCTTTATTCAATCACATATAGTTTTGTCATTTACTATTATGTTGATTTGATATGAAAAAATTATATGCAGATATTTACAATTAAAATAAAAATTAATAATTAAGATTGGTAATTAATTAAAATAACATACTTTTTTAAATGTTTAATACAAAATATTTAAAATTACAAATGATTAAAACATCTTAGAGTAAATGACAAAGTATATAATAAATAAATAATTACATAAATAAATATAAACATACATCTAAATGTTATACACACACACACACATATATATACACACACAGGGCTGCAAAGAAAAAAAACCAAAGTCCATCTTTCCTTATAGCCCAAAAGAATCCTATAGCCCAACAATAAATACCCAGCCCACCCGTTTCAACCCAACTCACTTCTCTCATTTTCCCAGTCGTCTTCCTCCTATTCTCTGCGTATCACTCTCCCCTCCGAAATGGAAATGAAATCATAGAAATCCAGAACCTTCCACTCCATGCTCAGCTCCTTAACAAAATAACTCCCTACCCTCTGCTTCTAATTCCCTCACTTCACCATCGTTAAACCATTATAGAAAACTGCATACTGTCTAAGCCCTAAACTGGTTCGATTAAGAGATATCGACTTCCATGGCTATAGAGACAGAGTCTATAGCATCTGGTATGTTTTAATTAATTTCTACCAACAAATATATACAATTTTAGCTCATTAGATTGAAACCCTAACTCCTTCATTTACAGATCTACCTGCATTTGAACACCAACAATGGAATACATGTGTAGAAAAACACAGGAAGCAGACCAAGGTGTACATGCAGAGAGATGACGAACTATAAAAGCTTCTCTCAAAACGATCAGAGAAAGATCTGATAAAGATAAGTAGATTCTTAGCTCAGAACTATATAACTTTATCAAAAAATATTAATTTCTAGTCTGAACTTTTTTTAGAAGTTAAATCTGTGTTGTAAGTTCTTGTTAGGTAAAGCATATGATATTTATGCTATAAAAAATAATTTGAAATTACATATAATTTGAAACAATCATTTGTGAAGTTATTTTTTTCATGTTTTTTCAGAGTTGTTTAAGTGTATAAGTGTATTGGAATCTTAGTGGTTTTCTACTAAATGATTGTTTAAATACATCATAGTCCCAATATGCTACAATTCTTAAATTTCATTGTCTGAATGCCTGCAGTCATATTTTTTTGGTGTTGCAAGACTAAAAGGTGGACTTATGCCTGATCTCCATTTCCCTATGCAGAATTTTCAGTAGAGGTTGTTATTTCCTGTAATGTTAAATCAAGATCAGGACTTTGGAACTATATTTTATATGCTAAACCCTTTCACATATATAGGTTACTGTAATGTCACAATAAAAATTTGGGAATAATGTAATATCCTTCTCCATTTCATCTAGTATTAATTTAAGAAAGTCACAGTAATAGTGGAATTGTGACTACTAACTGTTTTTTTTAATTAAATTATGCCTACGTTCAATTATCCAGCTGAACTTACTTGGATCTCAATTAGTTATTGCAATTTTAAACTCTTTTTACTTTAATCTCATTGCACAATCCATTAGATGATGTGGTACTACAAAAGACCACTTTGAACTCTTTGCATAGTCCATTACAGTGCCAATTATTATAATTTGATACATGGCCTTCGGTGAACTGTTTTTTTTTTTTACAATCCATTACATATTACTTCACAGTCCAAATTCATATTTACCTACAATCTATTTCTCTTGTGATTTTGGTTTTGGGTTTTTATAGCACTTATTGGAATACTAATTTACATGTAATCAATTGCATTGAGATTCTAAGATATTTTCATGTAGTTGCATCATCTTAGCTAAGTTTAACTCAATATCTATTATATTATGATAATTGTGAGCTGTGACACTATACTCTTTAATTATCTATGCAGGCTGAGCAAAAACACCATAACTAATACATGCTCACTATTTCAATTCTCACTTCAGCTTAGGTATGTAACTGTACAACCTACTTTTTACTTTATTTTTTTATATGTTATTTTAGTTTGTTTCACATTCACTGTTTTTTTTGCCTAGAATATTAGTTTTTTTTTCATTTCTGTGAAATAGTTAAATTAATGTAATAGTAACCAACAATACCATAGCTGTTAATAAAATTACAAAAGGAGAAAAATATTTTGAAAAACTCCCTAAGTTGTAACAAGTCCTTGTTACAATTTGTTAGTTCAGCAGATAGTTTAAAACAACATAGTGTCTTGTTTTATATTAAAGTTTCTTATAGTTCAGCAGAAGGATCAGAAGACTTTATGGACGACCTGCTGAACAAAGTACTGGACCAAGACAAAGAAGACAGAAGAGCTACAGATTCAGTTATGAATATAACCGAATTCGGGCATCATATATAACAAGAGAACTCCCAGAGAAACTACGAAGCAGGAAGGACGCATGAACTAAATTGAAAGAGCTTCTTTTGGATGAGATAAAACGATATCTTGACAAAGCCTACCTTTGATTCAAGATGCATCTTCTTCGTGAAGAACTGGGCAAGCAATCACTCTGAAAGCCAGTTGGGTTACAATTGAGGGGGAGCCTCAATTCAAGAAGATCGGGAGATCTAGTTTTTCTCACCTCTTCAATGCTGAACTCTAGAATGGTGAATGATGATTTCTAGCGTTGCCATGTGATTCTCTGCTGTAAACTATTGACACATTTCCAGATTGATCAATGAAGAGTTGGGCAATCAGAGTGATGCCCCCCAGATGTAGGAATTGAGATTCCGAACTGGGTGACCAATTCTAGGTGTTCTTACTGCTTTGTTATTTTCTTGCTGATTATCTGCATGATATTTCCTGATCTATTCTTTGCACTAGTTCAGTAAATTGTTACAAGGTCATCTAACAAATCTAGTAATTAGATTTAATAGTTGAAAGATTCTTTTAACTCTTAGACCAAGAACTTGGTAGTCTAAGTATTTTCAAATGGTATCAGAGCAAGCCTCAAGGCCTTTTCCCTTGAAAACGATCCTTTGAATCTCATTGAAACTCTTTGTTTTCCTTATTTTCTAACCCCTTTCTTCGAGATTTGCTGCTGTCTGATCTAAGGAAGATATGGAAGGGCAAGCTAGACCGCCTCAATTGATTGGCACAAATTATGCCTACTGGAAGGCAAGAACCAAGATCTATCTTCAGGCACAAGGAGTAAATGTATGGAAGGCTGCCACTCATGGCTGGACTCACCCCAAAACGACTCAAGAGGATAAGTCTGAAATTCTTACTCCAGTTGAACAATGGACACCCGAGGACATTAGCAACAGTGAAAACAACAATAAGGCATTGAACACCATTACCGGGTCGCTTGATGAGGGTCAATTCTGGTTAATCGCCGGATGCAGTTCTGCGAAGGATACCTGGGAAATTCTTGAAAAACTTTATGAAGGAGACTCCTCTATCAAACAAACCAAGATGCAGCAAGTCCTCACCAGATTTGAAGAATTACGGATGAAAGATGAAGAAACCATCGTCGAATTTAACGCTAGGGTTCAAGAGCTGAATAACGAAGCTGCCGTATTGGGCGAACCATTCTCTTCGGATAAACTCGTTAGGAAGATCCTTCGATCTCTTCCTATACGATTCAGGATGAAAGTCACTACAATTCAAGAGAGCGTAGGCTGGGAAACAAAATCGGTTGCGGAACTGATGAGCAATCTAAGAACATACGAAATGGATATTCTTTCACAATACAACAACTCAAAAAGGGGCAAAAATGTTGCGTTTATTGCAGAAGAATGTGAATCTGAAGAAGAGTGTGATGAATTGGATGATGAAACTGTGGCAATGATCACAAGAAACTTCACCAAGATTCTCAAATAGATAAATCAAAGAAACAGAGGAGGCAAGAATCAACAAACCAGACCCAACAGTGCTGCCTCATCCTCGTCCAATCCGTCACGAACCATTGGAAGATTGTCAAATTCGAATCAACAGAAAAACTTCAGTCACAATAATCAGTACGGACAAAATCAAAACTCGGCTCGACAGAATCAATGGCAGCAAGGGGAAGCTAGGAACAAAAAGGGAATTCAGTGCAAGGAGTGTGAAGGTTTCGGAAATATTCAAGTGGAATGTGCCACTTACCTCAAAAGGAAGAAGTCCATGAAGGCCACAACCTGGAGTGATGAAGAATGTTCTGAAGAAACTCAAGATGAAGATGAGGAAATATCTGGAAACTTTGTAGCCTTCGCTGCAGTTGTTACTGAACCAAATTTGGACTCAAGCAATGATTCAGATCATGAAGATGTGGACAAAATACCTTATGAAGAACTCGAACAATCCTACATCAAACTGTACAAGAAATGTGATATTCTTTTGAAGACTCACACAACCACAAATTCAAAAGATGAGTTTCTCGAAAATAACGTTGAATTCCTCAAGAAACAAGTTGCTGACAAAACTGCTGAACTATTTGAGTCCAACTCCAAAGTAATGAAGCTCTCAGTAGAATTAGAAGCTTTTAAGAAGCAGGTTCAAATGATGAACACTACATCAACTCTAAATCAAATCCTTGACTCTGGAAGATCGTCGAACATACGAAATGGTTTGGGGTACACTCAAAACACTCAAAACTTCTTTACCACTAAGTTTGTTCCTGCAGGTACCAGTACTTGGACAAATGGTGAAATCCACCAGAAGACTCTAAGGAAATATAATCCAATATGTCACTACTGCCTCAAGAAAGGCCACACAAGACCAGAATGCTACAGGTTCTACAGTGATCAGAGAACTGAAAAATTTCAAAAGAAATGGATCACTCCAGTCAGTCGTCAAATTTGGGTAAGAAAATCTGATTTAGTTTGCTATTCTATTTTTCATGGCAAAGAACAGGGAACATGGTATTTCGACAACGGCTGCTCGAGGCATATGACTAATAGTAAAGAATTCCTCAAGAATGTGAACCCATACACTTGACAAGTGACCTTTGGTGATGGGATTAAGGGTGACATAATGGGTATTGGGATTCTAAATGTAGCTGGTCTGCCTCCACTATCGAAGGTGCTGCTGGTCCAAGGTCTTAAAGCTAATCTGATCAGCATCAGCCAATTGTGTGATCAAAAGCTGAATGTAGGATTTACAAAAGATCGATGCATTGTTAAAGACAAACTGAACAAAGTTATTATGGAAGGTATAAGATCTTCTGATAATTGCTATACTCTGTTTTCTAACCTTATGTGTTGCAGCACCTCAACAGACAATACAGAACTCTAGCATCAAAGACTTGGGCACATGAATTATCAAGATATGAATCAGCTCATAAGTCATGAATGTGTAAGAGAGGTACCCAAGTTCAAAATAAAGGAAACTGGTATATGTGGCCCATGCCAGCTGGGAAAACAAACCCGATCCCCACATAAACATTTCAACTATATAGGAACCTCTTCATGTCTGGATCTTCTGCATATGGACCTAATAGGACCAACACAGGTTGAAAGCTTGGGAGGTAAAAGATACATCCTTGTCTGTGTTGATGACTACTCACGTTTTTGTTGGGTAATGTTCCTCAGAAACAAGTCAGAAACCTTTGAATCTTTTGAGAAATTGTGCTTAAAACTGCAAAAAGAAAAGGGTCTGCATATTGGTAAAATCGTCAGGATCAGATCAGATCATGGCAGGCAGTTCGAAAACCAGTACTTCTCAACCTTCTGCTCCAAAAATGGGATCAGCCATGAATTCTCAGCTCCAAAAACCCCCCAACAAAATGGAGTAGTTGAGCGGAAAAATAGAACCATTCAAGAAATGGCTCGAGTCTTGATAAACAGCAAAAATCTCTCTCAATATTTCTGGGCAGAGGCAGTTCATACTGCTTGTCATATAATCAACAGAGTATATCTTAGACCCGGAATGTCACAAACACCATATGAGCTGTGGAGAGGAAGGAAACCAAATCTGAAGTATCTTCGCATTTTTTGCAGCAGGTGTTATATCTTAAATGACAGAGAAAAGGTTGGAAAATTCGAACCAAAGAGTGATGAAGGCATATTCTTAGGGTACTCACCAAATAGTCGAGCCTAGAGGGTCTACAACAAACGTACTAAGACTGTCCAAGAATCTGTCAATGTAATTGTTGATGATCAACCGTACTCAATTGGAAATTATCTACTAGTCGCTGATCATGAACAGAACCAAACAAGTATAACCGATGAAAAAGGAGTCAAGAAACCTGAGTCAGACTCTGAACTAGATAACACTGATCTAGATACTGAACAATACCAAAGAAAATCAGACGATACAAAAGGGATCAAGAAATCTGAGCCAAAATCAGAATCAGAGGACTCAAAATCATCCACTGAACGGCAATCAAACACAGATGCAGGTTACCAGCCGTCTGAAATATCAAAACAAGCTCCCACACATGTTCAAAAGAATCATCCTGCCGAGAACATATTGGGGACACCCACTGCCGGTATTCGAACCAGAGGAATGCTAAGAGGCAGTCTGGCTGAGTTATCTGGTTATGCATGTTACACATCAAAACTTGAACCCAAAAATTACAAAAAAGCACTTCAAGATGAAGACTGGATAAGGGCTATGCAGGATGAACTTGCACAATTTGAAAGAAATAAGGTATGGGATCTTGTGCCCTGTCCTTCAGATGCAAATGTAGTAGGCACAAAGTGGATTTTTCGAAACAAAACCGATGAACAGGGAAATGTGGCCATAAATAAGGCCAGATTAGTGGTTCAAGGCTACTCACAAGTTGAAGGGATTGACTATGAAGAAACGTTTGCACCTGTAGCAAGACTTGAGTCAGTAAGATTACTATTGGCTGTCTCCTTCATTCTGAACTTTCAGCTGAACCAGATGGACGTAAAGACCGCCTTCTTAAACGGACTTCTCCATGAGGAAATATTCGTTGCTCAACCAAAAGGATTTGAGAACCCACAGTATCCTAGTTACATCTACAAACTGAAAAAGGCCCTTTATGGTCTGAAACAGGCACCAAGAGCATGGTATGAACGACTCACTCAATATCTTCTAAAAAATGGGTACACCCGTGGTGGGGCAGACAAAACACTGTTCGTTAAAAGGACCACTAGACACATAACTGTGGCTCAAGTTTATGTAGATGACATCATCTTCGGGTCAACATCTCCTGCAAATGTCAAGGAATTCATTCAAGTCATGGAAAAGGAATTTGAGATGAGTATGATAGGGGAACTAACATGCTTCTTGGGTCTTCAAGTGAAACAGATGGAAACAGGCTTATTTTTATCCCAAACCAAATATGCACTAAACTTGGTCAAAAGATTTGGCCTTGACTCTGCTAAGGAAGCCATGACACCTCTCTCTACAACACTGAAATTGACAAAAGACTCCGACTCAAAGCCTGTTGAAGGCAAACTCTATCGAAGCATGATTGGCAGTCTACTATACCTAACAGCAAGCAGACCGGATATAATGTTAAGTGTAGGTCTGTGTGCACGCTTTCAAGCAAATCCAAAAGAAGCACACCTAAATGCTGTTAAAAGAATAATCAAATATGTCAAAGGGACTGTGAATCATGGACTGTGGTACTCTCGTGACTCAGGAACTAAACTACTCGGATTCAGTGATGCTGACTGGGCAGGAAATTTGGAGGATAGAAAAAGTACATCAGGAGGATGTTTTTTCTTAGGAAAGAATCTTGTCTCATGGTTCAGCAAAAAGCAGAACTCAATCTCATTATCTACGGCAGAAGCGGAATATATAGCTGCTGGGAGTTGCTGTACTCAACTCATATGGATGAAACAGATGCTGAACGATTATGGATTAAAGTTCAGCAGTGCTGATCTTCATTGCGACAATACCAGCGCTATCAACATTGCAAAAAACCCTGTCCAGCATTCCCGCACTAAGCATATAGACATCCGACATCATTTCATCAGGGATCTTGTAGAAAGTGGAGACATAAGAATGCACTACATACCAACAGATAAACAACTGGGAGACATATTTACAAAGGCATTGGATCTGACCAGATTCAACATCCTGAAATTAGAACTTGGTATGTGTAATGGACCACAGAACTAGTACAGTAAGTGGAACATCGATCTCTTTTTGAGTAAATCTCTCTCGCATCTTTCTTAAAGAAAAGTATTTTTTTTTCCTTTTTTTTCCTCCTTCCTCCCACGCTTTACTAATATCTATTTTTATAAGCATATAATATCTGAAGAACAGTGTACCCGACTGACCAAACTGCCATAGCATTAATTGCGGAGAAGACAACCGTCCTATCAGCACGACTCTCACTCAGCCCATGCCTCATCACGTGACCCGAAAAAGTCGGTCATTTTTTTGAAGTCTTTCGACCTTTGAAAAGCCAGCTGCAATTAGAAGAAACCAAAGATCATCAAACTCTGTCAAGCTGCAGACCCTCCGAAAATTTCCCCCAAAATCAAAAACCTAGAAACAAAGCTCCAAAATGGATCAAGATGAGACCCAATACTTTGATTTTTCCAGACTCACAAACAGATATCCCTCTGAAGTTCAAAATCAAGCATCACGGGAGATGGTGATGATAGTCAACAACAAGATGAAACCTCCAGGAGGGGAACCAATTTGGTCATGGTACTCAAGGGCAGAGCAACTAGACTACCTGAAAGGATTCCACAAACCGATTGCTGTCGAGAAAGGAGAAACAGCTAAGGCAAAAGATCCTGAGGTTTATTCTCGAACATTCTCCCTATCTTCATTCTCTTTATATAAATGATTATACATGAACAGCATAGTTTATGCCTTTAATATTTTTCAGGATGTAATAGTTCTATCAGATACTGAGGATGATGCTAATCCAGAAAAAGTTGCTATAGAAAAACCCTTGCCCTTAGTGTCTGTCAAACAAGAACCAACAGATAATGAACAAGAAAAATCACCTGTTACTGAGAAAAATTTACCCATACCTGAAAATGTCAACCCAGAATCTGCTGTAGTATATGGTCCTCATCAACTTGAACCTCCTGCTTCCCTTTTCACTAAAATAGACCTGTTTAACATCATGGATGAACATAGAAGAACAATTTCTCTTACAAATAGATTGTCTGTTCCACTGAATATCCCACAAAACACAGAATCCACACAAGACAAAACTTTGTCTCTACCATTACCACACATCACACTAGCAGACACCCCTGAACATCAAAATCCTCCTGAAAACCCTCTTCCCATACAGTCAGAAAATTCTCACACTGATGAACCTCGGTCTGAACCTCAATCTGAACCAAATCATGAAACAACACCTATCATCCCCATTGATGATTCTCCACTAGATTTTGAGTTTGAAACAGGAAATCCTCCAAATTTACCAGTTGCAGAACAAGCTGATGAGGAAGATAACCTGCCCTTGGCTCAAGTGAAGAAAAACCAAGCAAAAGCAAAAGGAAAGAAGAAGATTCAAGAGGAACATGTGGACAAAAACCCTGTGGCCAAAATACAAGTCTTTCCTACTCCTGTCACCAGGCGAAAAACCAGGTCATCTACAGCTCAACAACAGAAGGAAACTCCCTCACCAACACGAAAAACCAAGAGAAAACAGCCAACTGCAGAGCAACCTGTTCTTGTGGAAACAACCACCAGCAAAAAGAGAAAGAAGAGCACCTCTGAATCTCAGCAACCTGAAGGTCAGCCAGATGTCTCAGCTGTAACACCCCTTGCAGTAATCACACCTCCATTTCTGTCAGAAGAGTACGCCGCAAGATGGGAGTCAACAAACAAAAGGAAAATCCTGAGTGAAAGGTATCTTGATGTGGAAAAATTCAAGTCACAATGTCAGCTGATGCCAGTGTTTGAAAAGCTAAATCTGGTCAAGTCTGTAACAACTCAAACTAGCTATCCACCCATTGCAATCAAAGAATTTTATGCAAATCTTCTGACAACTATCAAGGAGGCCGGCTCACAAGTCTATGGTCATATTTGGCTGAGAGGAAAATAATAAAACTTTGACACACGAACCATCAATCTGTACCTTGGGATAGATGCAAGTGATATTGAAGATCCTGTGTTAGGAGAAAATGCCATCACAAAAGTCATTACTGGAGGAACTTACAGCTACTGGCCTGCTGAGACCAACATGCTACCAGCAAAATCCCTCACAACCAAGTATGCTGTCCTGCACAAAATCGCCATGACAAATTGGATGCCTAACGAACATCGAGGAGGCTTGAACTTTCTCATGGCATCCTTGATCTACAAGATTGGTCGAGGTATTCCAGTTGATTTAGGTGATATCATTTTTAAACATGTGGCATCCTTTAGAAAACCAGAGTTGTGACACCCCAACCTTACACAAGCTGAGATAGATAAATCTCAGCACAACAGCTGCCTATCTCAACCAACAACATGATATAGCGGAAGCGAATTTAAAACTTAAGGGCGTCATGCCACATCTAGGAAAGATAACACAACCTAGATGCACAGGCTAACCAAAAATAGATAACTGTATAGGTAAAAATCCTCAATCTGTCTCAAACATCCCAATAACTAGTCAAGAGTATATAAAATCTCGAATGGCACACAGGCCCAAAAACCAAAGTCTAAACACATAAACTAAGTCTAAGCATCATCACAAGGTAGGCTCTAACGCGCTCGCGCTCAGACTTACTCCATACCTGGAAAACACGCAAAGAACCATTAGCAAAAGACTGTTAAGCAACCACCATTCACACCCTCAAGGAGATATAGATATACATAAGCTTGTAAATAGGTTTACACACCCATATAGAATATAAACACCAACAAACTGTTCAATAGTTCAAAACGGATACTCAACAACAATAAACTGAACAAATCATAAACCAAGACTCATCCAAACAAAGCCAATATCCAACAACGCGAGCACAATACAACGAATCCATAAACAAGATACCAACTGAACAACAACCATAAAGAAACAACCAACCATAACCAAGAACCATAAGATATCAATCGAATAACCATAAGGAACTCACGAATACAGAACCAAGAAGGGACTCTCAATTCCAACCTCCAAACGTCATACCAATCACCATACCAAACCCAACCACAGTCATAAGTCAGAAGTCAGAATCCAGAAATCTGGTACACAGGGGTGATGAGCCTAATCACAGGGACCGAAGTCCAATCACAGGGACCGTAGTCCAATCACAAGGACCGAAGTCCAATCACAGGGACCTAAGTCCAATCACAAGGACCTAAGTCCAATCACAGGGGTAATGAACCCAATCACAGGGACCGAAGTCCAATCACAGGGGTAATCAACCCAATCACAGGGACCGAAGTCCAAAAGTCAGTAATAGCACAGTCAGTTCACCCATCAACCTCCACCACATACTCATACTCAACTCAGCCCAAGAACCATCACTCAGAGTGCTCATCTCAGATATGAACACAACCAACTCCCAGATAATATAATCATGGATTCAACCAACCAAACAATAGACTCATATAAAGGGATAAGAGGCATGAATAAATACCCTAGAATCAAGGTAACATATCCAATAGAATACTCCAATAAACTCAAGAACAAAGGAGGAAACAAACAACAGATCACTCACCTCCATCAACCAGTACCCTTACTCTCACGGAAGACCCCAACGGTTACGTTATCCTGCTAGAGCTCCCCGCAAGAGCAATTCTCACACACCGAATCAGACTCAGCTCAGAATACAAGGAAATGCTCCAGAATACAAAGATCAGATCACAATACACCAACATTTCATCCAACAGAGGTCAAATAACATGGAAATCCAACCAACAAATAATCATAACAACACTAGGCAAAGGATCAAGACACAAGTCCAAGAATCAAATAGACACGATCAATAATAGGCTAATAATCAAGGAAATTTCAGGATTTCTAATCACCAAATATTATCATATAGAATGAGAGTGTAAAAATAGATTTTGATGGACATAGTGGTTACCTTTGAAGCGTATTTAATTCCAAAAGCGCACTAATCCAAAGCAACACCAACTCTAAGCTCGGTTCATAATCGTGAACCTGAAGATTAACGTAATCTAACACCGTCACTAACTATTAATAGCAAGGATATTAATAATCTATTAGCAAGGATATTAATAATCTATCACCTATAATCCATGCTTAAAGACTAATATGACATGATTATTATAACGAGCTACAAGTCTAAACCATGATAACATAGTCATAAACCAATAATAACCCTAATGATTAACAAAGATCAATACCTTATCTTAA
>CM008335.1:298696-313667 GCA_002525835.2 Ipomoea batatas | reverse complement strand
TAGGAGAATCAATTTTTTTTTTCTTTCAATAAAAAACTTCCTTTACACCTATCCTATGTACAACCAGTTGAAAAGTGTTGTGCTTTACTTCTCATCGTGCCATCTATTACCATCTGTATTGCTAGTTACTTTTCTTGCAAAATGCAAATGCTGTATGCGATATACCCAGAATAGCTGCGCCATGTGCCTTCCAGTGAAAGTGATTGGTTTCTGATAAATGCATTGCATTGCATAAAATTCCAATTCTTGCCTTGTCTAAGGAAACTTTTACATCCACTAATTTCACAGGAAGAATGTGGTGCCACTGCAGGATGGTTTATCTGCCTATGTCCTACTTGTATGGGAAAAGGTTTGTTGGTCCTGTTACACCAACAGTTTTATCTCTGAGGAAGGAGTTGTTCCCAGTTCCTTATCATGAAATTAACTGGAACCAGGCACGGAACCAATGTGCAAAGGTTGGTAAAGCTTGTACTTAAATCTCTATAGAGTGCTAAGAATTTATTCAAGTTTACCTGACCATTTCTAAATTCTAATTCTGGGGCACTCTAGTGGCTACCAACCTTGATTGTACACTATTGGTTCTTGTCACATAGTTCCTTAGAGTCTATAATATCCTGTTGTAAATAGAGATTTATTCACTCTGCTTATGAACATAGCTCTTCCTTGTGTTCAGTGGACATCTGTCATTGACATATGTTACAATTTGATTGATGGCAAAATTGCTAGGTTTAATAATATTCAGAAGCTGTAGAATTGGTTAGAAATGTAGTCAAATCATGATTGCTAATTGGTAATAAGTTGAGTAAATATCACTCAATGTCAGATGCAAATATATGTTAAATCTTTATCTTAGTTATATCAGGTTAGTAATCTAGTCTGCAAACTGCCTATTAGTCAGTGTAAGAAAGGTTCTTTTGTGGTAGTAATAAATACAGTTAGATCTTGATAACATGGTGAGTGGAGTATTTGCTTCTTGCTTTTACTTTGATCCCAAGACAACTGAAATAGCTTATATATATATAAAGAAAAAAAGAAGAAATGAAGTCGAAGAGAAACATGATAAAAAGTTCACATTTATGCATCAAGCCAAATAATGTCCAACCTTCATAAACAGCTTTAGGTGAGCTGATTGTTAGTTGTAACCTACGCTTGTAAAATAAAAGATCATTAGATCATGCCCTTTGCAAAACCAAAATCTTGTAAATCCGTGGCATACCAAAATCTTCTAATTCTCATCATATACATGCATAGAGTTTCTAGTCTTGAACAAAAAGTCTAGTTGCTATGTTAGAAGAGATTCAACTGCCTATTTTAACTTCTATTTCAGTTGATATTTACAGCTATTTTCATACACATGATTTTTTTTTGCAGGAAGATCTCTTTTACCCTCACCCTCTAGTACAGGACATACTGTGGGCTACACTTGATAAGGTTGTTGAACCTCTTTTGATGCGTTGGCCTGGGAAAAAATTGAGAGATAATGCTCTTTGCACTGTGATGGAACACATACATTATGAAGATGAAAATACTCGGTACATATGCATAGGTCCTGTAAACAAGGTTTGGCTCTTAAGCTTTACTAGTTTGAGTGACATTGGTTGAAGTTATTAGAATTCATGAGATGGTGGTTCAGTAGATGGAAAGGAGTCCCCACTTACGAGAAAGGCAAAGCAATAAGAGAAAATAAACCCAGAATACGATGGGAATGTTATACCTATATAACTCAACATATTGTGATCTGTGAGGCAAAAGCTACACCACACAATGGCACACCAAACATGGTGTGCACCCCGAGAATTGTTAACATTGAATAAACTAATTATTCCCTATAGTGGTGTGATATGATTCACGACTAGGGTCTGTATAAATTGAAATAGCTCCCTCTGGATGACTATTTGTTCTCTTTTTTATTTTAGAAAAACGTCCTCACTTTGAATATGTTGAATATTCACTTTTGATATTATTCACATTTAATGTATTAAATCTCTACATGTCATGCACCAGGGTGCTCCATGATACTTCATCGTTGAACTCTTGCTGTAATTAAAGATATCTATACTAATTAGAGGACACACGGTAGGGAAAATTTTATGAGAAGTGTAAAACAACAGGAAAATGAAAATGCTTAAAATAAGATTCATATTCATAGCTCATAGAAGAATTTTGTTTTTATTTTTTCTTTTCATTACTATTATCATTATTACCGCTCCACAGTGTTGGAGGAAAGTTTGCTTGTAATGAAAGTCATCTCTCATGTGCAGATATTAAATATGCTTTGCTGCTGGGTTGAGGATCCCAATTCAGAGGCCTTCAAATTGCATCTGCCAAGAATCTATGATTATCTCTGGGTTGCTGAAGATGGCATGAAAATGCAGGTTGAGCGATAGTGTAATTGATCTTAATTTGTTCGTATAAGACTAGTATATTTATTGCACCGTTTCCTAACTTTCCTTAAAACTCTTTCACGAACTTGTTACTTATACCTCCCCGTGTAATATATAATGAACATTTGAGAGTATTTTACAGGGATATAATGGCAGCCAATTATGGGACACTGCATTTGCTGCCCAAGCAATCATTTCCACAAACCTTACTAAAGAATATGGTAAAACTTTGAGAAAAGCGCATGAATTCATAAAGAACTCACAGGTAGAACATCTTCTTTTACAATCTGGTTTTTATGCTCGTGTTGTTAGTAGCTTGACCCTCTTATCTCTTATATTTATTATTTCTTATTATGTTATTTGCTTCAAAGGTCTTAGATGACTGCCCGGGAAATCTTGATAGTTGGTATCGTCATATCTCAAAAGGTGCTTGGCCTTTCTCAACTGCAGATCATGGATGGCCAATATCAGATTGTACTGCAGAGGGATTAAAAGTAATAACTGGGTTTCACTGTCTAAAGCTTTTTTGCTTTAACTCTTATTTCTATTAATGGTCTGGGGAAGGTTGGGCTTTGTGTATTAGTCCAGTGCTTATCTGTTGACCGTTAGGTTGTTGGTTTAAGCCTTGGAAATGAGCTCTGTAAAAATAGGCTAGTTTTCAGCCTTCCTTTCCCAGACCTGACATGATTTGAGAGTTATGAACTGTTTTTTAATTTTTTTCATTTATTAATTTTTGGTGGATGAATTTTGCTTCTTTCTGAAAACAGGCATCACTGTCATTATTAAAATTACCACAAGAAATTGTTGGGGAGCCATTAGACACCAAGCGATTATATGATGCTGTAAATGTTATACTCTCATTACAGGTAATGTCAATTTCTTCCAGTTATTCAATTCTGAAGACCACATAAATTCAAAAGGATGCCCAATTTGTTAAGAGTTACACTGAAATTCAGGTGGCCTTTGACACCTGGATAAGTCTTTGAGTTTTGATTGAATTTTGTGTAACTATTGCAAGCTACCACTCAAGTGTGTTTGCATGGTTTTTGCATAGCCCTATGTTCTTTAACCAGGCTGAGAGTTTACGAGTCTTAGGTTATGAGAAAACTGATGTGGTTAAATTACACTCCTATATATGTTAATGCTACATAGAAGTTGATGAATCAGTTATCACATTTAGAGATAGATTAGTTTCCTTATGGAGCAATCTAATTGTGTTTGAATTTTGTAGTAACTTCTGCAAGAGTCACGAGACCGATTAATTTAGCATCAGTCATATTATATTCCAACGAAGTATAGAAAAATATGATCCTGCTATTGAACACTAGTTAGAAAGATTTTAGGTCTATTTTTCCAAAATTCTCGCTGTGAACATTCTAGTTAAATTGTTTATATATTAGCACCATAGTGAGATTTCTCAATTGTAAATTCTAAGTCCGTAGTCCAACTCAAGGAACCAACCCCTCTTTGTGAAACTTGTGTTAAGACTTGCAGATTTGACCCTTCAGACCTGGCAATGTAGTTATATTGCATTTTAGTTCTTTCTGATATTGTGGATATTTCATATTCTTCTTAAGCGTTGAAAGGAATGACTTTTCTATTTTCTGCAGAATCCTGAGGGTGGCTATGCAACCTATGAACTTACAAGATCATATCCATGGTTGGAGGTAATTTTCTTTGACATACAACTTGTCCATGTTCAGTTCTACATTAACATAATTACACAAATTTGCGCTATGTAATTGGATTATACAAGCACTTGCGAATATGTGGCATATTCACCTGTTTGAACGCCTAATTGCTCAAGATGGCCTTCAGTGTTGAATGAAGTAACATGCTTTGAATGCAAAACTAAGTGTATTATTGGGATATTTTTATCAAACATAGCAAGTGTAGATGCTTTTTTTTTTTTGTAAAGTTTGTGTGTGGTTAATTGGGCAATATAAAAGGGATGAACCAAATACAGATACTGTACACCAAATTACAGGGAGGTCGATAACATCTGCATGAAAGAGACTCGATTTAAATCTGAACTGTTGTGTAAGTTGATCCAAGCTGAAAATAACTAAAATAAACCTCAATAAAACATGTAAGAAGCACAAATTATCACGGCCAAAATTCCGAAAAAAGCTATTGGAATTTGGTATTTGTTACCATTGTTCAATATAGATTTTGTTTTTAAACAATTCAGATTGTATGGTGTTAAGTTTATAGTTATTCAAGTGTAAGGTGCTGGGTTAATTATACACTTTTTCTTTGGTGTGATATAATTTTACATTTCTTCATTGTAAGAATGAATAATCTGTATTGTAATTATTTTATAGCAACTTCTTTCTTGTTCATTAAAAATGACCTTTGAAGACGGAGTTTAGTTTTAGAGTGGGTTAAAATGATACTTTTGTATGAAGTACTCTGTATTAGTTAGTGGCAAAATATAGCCTTGAGGTCGAGATGCGATCAGCTCTGTGCCTATTTTCTTCCCTTGTTCCATTTTTTTTTTTTTTTTTTTTTTTTTTTTTTTTTTTTGGGGGTTCCAACTATATCTGATGGTAGGGGAAATAATATCTATCATGCTTTGTGGAAGTATTGAGTGATGCTACCTAACTAGCCAGAGACCAGGGCAGTGATCACTTGTTAGCTATTAATTGTGATTAAAAAAAAAGAAACTACTTAGAGATGTAATATATACTGCCTCTATGACATGTGTGCTATACAACTCCTGCACTGATATGAGAAGTATTTATTCTATTTCAGCTAATCAACCCGGCTGAGACTTTTGGTGATATTGTGATTGATTACCCGTAAGACTTTCACATCTATATATTAATTTCTGGCTAAATACCGTATGAGTTATTGAGTTATATTGCCTTCCATCCATTCAGGTTTATGTTTCTGATCAGTTACAAACTTCTGGCTATGTAGGTACGTTGAGTGCACTTCAGCTTCTATTCAAGGGCTGACAGCATTTAAGAAATTATACCCTGGGCATAGAAGGGAAGAAGTGGAGCATTCAATTGAAAAAGCTGCTAAGTTCATTGAAAAGATACAAAAACCAGATGGGTCATGGTTAGTTCTTGTCTTTAGATTGTCACCTGTTTCCAGTAATGTTTACACCACTATCTATCTCCAGTCATTTATAGTTTTCTTCTTACTATTTATCTTAATTCAATCAACAGTTATACTTTCCTTTTCGATCATACTTTCCTCTTGAACTAAGGTAAACATTCTTTGTAATATCCAATTGATCAGGTATGGCTCTTGGGGTGTTTGTTTCACGTATGGCTTATGGTTTGGGGTAGGGGGCCTGGTGGCTGCTGGAAGGAACTTTAATAATTCTTCCAGCATTCGCAAGGCTTGTGAGTTTCTGTTGTCCAAGCAACTTCCTTCTGGTGGCTGGGGAGAGAGTTACCTATCTAGTAGTAAAGTGGTAAGTATTGTGTTGAATTTTTATTCTTGTTAATGAAATAGGAACTTCAATAGAAAAACCAGTCTTGGGTCAATTTTAGCCTGTACACAGTATGCACAGAAGACTCTTCTGTACTATAGAAGCTGCTTTTCTATTTAAAGCCAATAGCTAAATGCTTTCTGCATAAACTTGCATGTAGGACCCACATAAAAAATTTCCATATGGACAAAATCCTCTGGGGACTAAGATTACTAAATAAATAAATAAATCTTGCCTTCCCTATGTTACCAAGTAATTTGCATGTATTTGATGATGGGCTAACAAAATTTCAACAGTTTGTGTGCTTTTCATGCTAAATACGGAGTATTAAATTGTCTAATGCAGAAATACTATTTGCTTCTAAACTTTCCTGCTAACACTACAGTTTTTGTTTTTATTTTTGTTCTTCACTCCCTGTTTTCCACTATTAGGTTTATACAAATATTGAAGGCAACAGATCTCATGTGGTACATACGGCATGGGCTATGCTGTCTCTCATTGTTGCTGGACAGGTGAGCATCAAGTTTGCTGCTTGAAATGCTTTACTGGTGTTATGAACTCTGCTGGTTTCTTAATTAGGGATGTGAATTTCAATTTACATTTAGATTCTCATATTGTTGATTGTTGCTTTTTATTCAGTTTTCTTCTTAGGTAGTAAATGTAGATAGCAATGAATTAATTCATCCTTGATCCCAATTATTCTGAATCTTGAATTTAAAATCACTGAATCGTTTCTCCTATGACAGTTAAGATTCTTGAGTTATTATTTAATTTACTTGTGTTTGAAGGCAGTTGAGATGTTACCAGTTCTGCCTGGGGTGCAACCCCGGTTTTCACCTTGAATTGATCAAAATTTGCAGAATTTTCTTACTTTTCATTGAGATTTAAATCCAGTAACTGGTATCTGTGGATTTTTGCTAATCAGTATTTCACGCCATCATTTAGCTATTGCATTTCTTCTCCAGATAGCAAATCACAACTTCCCATTAGTCTTATGTATCATAGTCATGAAGGTGCATTGCACATGGTTCCATTTCTTAGTGAATATTGCATAGGAGAGAGGAGGGCCATCATAAAAGTATTTACCCATAACATAGCTGAGCACTACACCCTTAAGTTATAGGTGATAGGTGGAGCAGCAGGTGCATCTTGCCGTCTTTACAGTTCTCCTTTGGAAGGCCCAACTATGATTTATGTAGCTTGTCTCCTATTAGGTTTCATCATTTGCATTTCTTTTAATTTCACAACTTTAAGGGTCATGTCCCCAAGCAAATTTTTAGTTATTTGAGATTGGAAATTACCTTTTCCATTCCCTAAACAATAATTTTTATGCTTAAAAAATCACAGGCTGAGAGGGATCCAACTCCATTACATCGTGCGGCAAAGTTATTAATAAACTCTCAGTTGGAAAATGGAGATTTCCCTCAACAGGTATATTTTCTTGTGACTGGTATATCTAGCTTGAAATTTCTTTACATGTTTGGAACATAGAAGCTTTGTAATAACCTTATGCAAGTTTAAATTGAACAGCCACCACCTAACTAGATAATGAAGTCTGCAAGGTTTTGGTATGGTTAGAATTTTAGGTATACATTATACAGTGTTGGAGATATGCACATACCTTCATGCTATATTCTAAGTTCAAGTTGTTTGCCAGGTAGGGAGCCCAAACTAAAGTGTGGTAACTGAATTATACACTGAAATTGTTAGGAAAATAATATGGTGGTTGTCAGTCATGAAAGAAAATCAGGGCAGAACACTAACTTTATAAAGCTTATGGGATGAGTTACAAGAGCTTAGGTGACGTAGTAAACATAGTCTAGAATCATGGATCTTCAATTTTAATACATGATAATTATGGAACTATTACTCTTCAACTCTATGGTCCTTGTGATCAACGAATATGATAGAAACATCATGTTCTTAAGTTTTCTGACAATCATTTTACAAATTTGGAACTTGGTTGAGTTATTTCTGAGTTTGTTTCTTGGAATCAATTAACCTCTTTGTTTTTGTGTATTTGTGGATTAAGACTTTCAGCAATAAATAAATATCATGTCTAGTAATTTTGCTAACCAAGTATGTTGAGAGCAGAACATAATATAAATCCTAAAGAGATGATTGATTCATGCTCTCTTCAATGGCAAACATGGGATAAATATGAGCCTTGGATAATTTGTTTTCCTTTTTTGGTGTCATTAATTCTCAGGAAATAGTAGGAGTCTTCAACAAGAACTGCATGATATCATATTCTGCATATAGGAATATTTTCCCAATTTGGGCCTTGGGAGAATACTGCCATCGGGTACTGAATGCCAGTGAGTAGAAGTTGCTGCCGCAATTAGCTATATGGTAGATTGGTACCATCTGTTAATCCCTTATTTTGTTCCGTAATATTTGCCTTCAAATTTTTAGTTTTTGTTAGGTTTCTCTGTATGCAGAAGCCCGAGATTATTCCAACAACTTTAGTGTAAATCATTAGTTTTATTTTATTACTGTCTCATTTTAAATGTCAGATTTATTGTTTTGTTTATTTGTTTCTAAGTTAAGATTAAATTTTAACTTTGGATTGAATGCAAAATGAGTAGCTTTCAACTTTGGGTTCATGTTTACTGAAGCTGTCTGCTGTGTAATAATGTAATGACAACATACCCACACCAAGAACACACCCAACTTTTCTTTGAAGGTAGGGATGCTTGCACTGATCTTTCTTCCTCCAAGTTGAGGAAACATTATAATGAAACGCAATCGGTTTGCGGTATTAAATGGTTTGATTGCGATGGTGTTCCCTCTTTTAGCCGAAAGCATTTTGTGAGCTTCGGCTGCTTGCCAGATCATGTCTTTCATCTCTAACACACAAGGTTCTTCCTTAATCCCCTTGAACTTTCCCCAAGCATCATGGAGCCCTTCATTTCACTAACACGAATCATTGTTTTATAGGATGATGATGATATTTAAATTATAATGTTTATCTATTAATTTGTGAAATAATTATACACCATCAACTCGCAAAGGGATTCTTGAGATTGGTAAAGCAACAAGTTAGGCACATGTGATGGCATTAAAGGTCCGTCCAAGTTTTCTACAATTATTAGACCTCACATGTCATGTGAAATTTAGAGGACAGGCTATATTGCCATAATGTCACGTTACACAAATTCAGCCAAGGACAATGCAAAAACAAACAAATTCCGACTCTCCACAAACAATACGCCATTTTTTTTAAACAAGTACAAATTATTCCTTTCGTATTTGCGTTGACATATGTCAGTTGGTTGTACTAGAGGATTTAGTTTTTATTTAAATGGAATTTTTGTATCTGCCCTGCTGTATCTAATCTAATTTTAAATAAATTACAATGGTACTGTATTACCTTCTATGCACATAAAGACAGCATTACATGAATCAAATACGGAGTATCATTTATTCAATATTT
This sequence comes from Ipomoea batatas, assembly GCA_002525835.2. Taxonomy (NCBI): domain Eukaryota; kingdom Viridiplantae; phylum Streptophyta; class Magnoliopsida; order Solanales; family Convolvulaceae; genus Ipomoea; species Ipomoea batatas. The sequence goes on along the minus strand of CM008335.1, from coordinate 304,402 downwards.
TGCTATATATAGTTTTAAAAAATTAATGAGTAATTAGTAGTTAATATAAATAGTGCATTTATATTTTATAACAATTTTAATAGGATTTGATCCGGCGCGTAATTATTATCATTATGCTCCGTATATACGTATTGAAAGGCCATTTATATAGTCAAAAAAAAAATATAGTCGTAGACTCGTTGTTGAAGACGTGAGTAGTGGGTGTTTCTACATTTGTGAGTGTCACTGTTCACCGTTCAATTTCAAAAAAATCAGATCTGCTTTTGATACTCTTGCAGTTGCGGTCGCTCATCCACTCTTTCACTCGACCAAGATCAGCTTTGAGTGTGACAATGCCGTCTACCGAAAGCGATCTCGATCTCCGAGTACCGTTTCTCTCTCTTCTCTCTACTGAAATTCTACCAATGTGCAATGCTCTACGAATTTGACGTTTTTTCTGAGATTTTTTCTTTGTTTTGTTGTTGTTGTTGCAGCGTTCATCTCTACAGCCAAGTAATCTTGGCGGAGCAATCAGGTAGAATGCACACACGACGCTTGCATTGTGTTTCTTCTCTGCGAATGCTAGGGTTTTAATCTTTAAACTTTTTGGAATGATTCGGAACAATGCGAGGACTGAGAAAATGTGCTTACTCAGTTCATTCATCATTTTAGTTTCTTTCAATTTTTTTTCCCAGCAATGAGTACAGTTTTGCTGATATCAATAATTTGGAGCATTGCGCTAAGTACCTCAATCAAACGCTAGTTACCTTTGGATTCCCTGCTTCGCTTGATCTCTTCGCCAATGACCCAGTAAGCTATTGTTTTCTTTGTAATATATATGTATCTACAATTTATCCCTGCTGTGTGTGTGTGTGTGTGTGTGTGTGTTGAGGTGAGCCGAGTGGATGTCGTTAACTATTGTAGCGAAATGAGAAATGAGTTCAGTGTATCCCTACATTGGATGAAAACAAGGCTTATCACTTAATACCTTTAGTACTAAACAGTGTGAAATCATAGTGTCGGAACTAAGGTTGATTGGTGAGCTTAAGGGCTCATCTTCTATGTTTTCCTGTTCTTGTAACTTAAGGGCTCATCTTCTATGTTTTCCTGTTCTTACTGATGTACAAACGTTGGTGTCTGTAAAGATGCCTGAGAACTAAAGAGTAATTTAATTTTGGAAAAAAATATGTTCCTACTATTTTTTTTTCAAGTAAATGGTTTATGGACAACAGAATTATATTACCCTCTATCTGTTGTTCAAACTGAGTATTCATGTTTAGCTTTCTTAGTCAAATTTCCATTTTGTTGAATCAATATATTTATCTTTATATACATTCATTAAATTGTGAAAACATTTCTACGTGCTGAAATTAATAGTTCAAAACTAATAGGTTTCAATCGCAAGGACTTGCAATTGTGTATATGCTCTGTTGCAGCAGAGACAGAGGGATATAGCATTTAGGGAGTCTGCAAATGAGCAGCGACAGCGGTAATCTTCGCCCTGATTTTATTTTCTGATGTTAAGTGTGGTATAATGGTGCCAATCACTTTCTCTTTGTAGTTTAGGCATTGTTCACGAGGTCGATAGGATTTACTTGTTCACATTCTTAGCTTGTAGCTAAAGTGTTGGATTACATATTCTTAACCTTTGTAATTAGTGCTTTGTTTCCTTCACTTGAAATTAGCATTTTTTTATGATTAATCTTTCATTGATTTGAGGTCTATAATTGTTTTAGCTGTTTGTTTTTCAATCTTTTTGAATAGATTAATATTTCTTTTTTGGAATTTTGGGCTTACAAATATGAAATAAGACCATTTTAGTGCTGCAAGTTTATTCCATTACATGAGTTTATATTCAAATTGGGCAACTAGCAGTACTTGACACGTCACACGTCATACTATCTTGCAAGATTGGCTAAACCCATTCCAAATTTGTTAGTGATATATGGATGTGCAGAAAATTCTAAACTTTCAAGAGCTAATATTTGATTCTTAGTTTTAAGTTAGCTTTGTTTCTAGGAAAATGAAAATGGTGAAAGATTTTCTACAAATGAAAGCTAATGATAATTGGCCACCAATTTGAACACTTGTATGGACACAAATACCAGATCTGGGCAATATTTTCTATTATCTGTGAATTATAACTTCTGCATAATTAATTGGCACGTATGTGATTGTCTTTCTCTCTCTCGTCAGACTTCTATCAGACATATCAAGGCTAGAGTCTAAAGTCGAGAGGCTGGACTTAGAGTTACAAGGTAAAGATAGGGAGATAGCGACACTTACAAGAGAGGTAAGGATATAGTTCCCTTTCACATATTAGTTGCTTCTATGTCATTGTTATTGTTGTGTTGACTGCATACAAAATTATGTACAGAATGCTAAAGCTGTTGCAGCATTTAAGGCCCAGATTGATAAGTTGCAGAAGGAAAGAGATGAATTCCAAAAAATGGTTCTTGGTAATCAGGTTAGAACATGCATTATTCATCTTAATTGCAATTTGGAATTTGTGCTGATATGTGCCAATTAACTTTGAGGAATTTTTGTTCTGTTAATAGCAAGTAAGAACTCAGCAAATATATGAGATGAAGAAAAAAGAAAAGGAGTACGTAAAGTTGCAGGTAGGATACTTGTCATCTGTTTTATCTATCCTACTTATGTAGAACTTTGTAACTCAATCTTATCTGCAAATGTTGTTGGATTAGTAGATCAGTATCATTCTTATGTTTGCAGGAGAGGTTAAATCAAGTAGTAATGGAGAAAAAGAAGGAATCTAGATCAGGCATGGAAATAATGAACTTACTTCAGGTGTGAGAGTGTCACAATCATTGTGAATTTACAGTCTATTTCCAGTATTCTGACAGTTCATTCATTGATTGGGGTTTATGGTATGTGCTCAATAGAAAGAAGGAAGACAGCGGGGGACATGGAATGCGAAGAAGGCTGATAATGACTTCTATAAGAAAATTGTAAGTGGTAGAGTTAACATGTTATAACAATTGTTTGATAGTTTCTTGGTGTGTAATTCAATCACCAGAGTGAGGAACGTTCTTTTAGCATTGAGATGCTGCAAGATGAGTGTTTTCTGATACTTCGTAGGTCTTTTTTTTTTTTTTTTTTTTTTTTTTTTTTTTTTTTTTTAATAATAATAAATTAACTTTCCTTGAAAGCTTCCTTGCTTTCTCTTCTTTTCTTATTTTCCTTTTTTGGTTTCTAATTTGTGTAAATCTAGTTCATAGCATTAAAAATGCCTTAGATGTAGTTGTATAAGAATGACTTACTAGCTCTGTGCTCTAGAATATCACAGTTATTATGAGGCCTCTTAAATTGTGTTCCATTTTGTAGGTGGATGCTTATGAAGTAAAAAATCAAGAACTTGCAGCAGAAAATGCTGATTTGAGGGCATTGCTACGATCAATGCAGGTAAATGATTCCCTTATCTCTTACGGAGTATTTATTCATTTGCTAGTCTAATGGTCTATATGGTAGACTTGAGGTGGATTAGTCAAATATCTCACCTGGAAGAGGGATAAATTGTGATTATTTTTGTTAATTATTTCATTGATAAAACATTGTACACTTACGATAATGATTGGAAGTGTACGACTGAAGAGCACTAGAAAACTGAAACTAAGATTTTTAATGTGAGTTCCACAAGGTTTTCTATTATCAAGCAAGAGGGATGTTTCCTTAATTAAGTTTCTTTGGATTTTTAGAGAGTAGTTCTACTTGGGTCTCAGTCAAGTGCTCAATGAATATAAGGTTTCAATTATCTGCTGGCTGTTTTTGCAAGGAATCTATGTGAGAATACAGTTTGTGAGTATACTTCGGACCTAAGTTGGGTCAGGATACTCTGCAACCAGGATTGAGGCATTGGGCCCAGTGAACCTGTCCAATTTTGAATGGCAGTAGGCAATAATATTTATAGCAAAGAATGTGTTTCATTTGGTAGGCATTTATATTTAATTCTCTGACATGGGACAAAATTTTGAAGAACATTTCTTTTGTTACAGACAGACATGCGTAAGTTCCTGAATGCTCCGAATGGCTCTTCTAAACAGTCTCCAGTCAATGAAAGGCTAGAATCAGATCCCTCTCAGTCTCCCTTGGGTGGCAGAACAGTATGTATAAACATTCATAACAGGAATAAATTAATGGCATGCATGCCACAAAATAAGATCTGTTGTTTGTAACTTCAGGATGTATTTGATCTGCCTCTGCACATGGCTAGAGATCAAATTGAAGAAAGTCTCCGTAACAAGATGGCTTCCATTAAGGTAGTGATATTTGGTATCATAAATTTGTTCTTTATGAGCTATTTTGAGGTGGTATATTTAGTTAACAGGCTTTTTCTTTATTTTTAAAATTGAAGGAGCGCGTGATTCAGCTCCAAGAAGCACAAAAGGGGGCAGAAGTTACTACAGAAGTGTCAGAAAGAGAACTTGAGCTGGAAGCGCAGCTTGTTGAGGCTAGGAGCATTATCCAAGAGCAGGTGCGTACTATGCTCTTCCTAGTAATTCTATTCTGGTACATAGTATTTACCATCAAGGTGTCAAAAGAAGAAAAAATGGTATGTGGTATGTTTGCGGTACTTTTTCAGAAATAGATGGATATGAATATATTAGCTCTGAATTTTGAATTTGAAAGAGCATCAGATTTGAGTGCATTTTATTCTAATTTCTTGGACCCCATCTCTTTACTCCTAAGATAAATTAACATGATAATTCTGCCATACTGCAGGCATCAATAATGTCTAAGCATCTTGCAAATTCTGAGAGGCCAAGGTATTTTTTTAAAATTTTTTTTTTATGCTGAGAAACCTTCCTCATCCCCATGCTGAATAGGAAAGGGAAAAAAAAATCTCGATAATAAAGAATAATTAAAATGATACTAAATCACTTGTGTGATGAGAACACCTATTCATAATTTTTCGGGAACTGTACAGGAGATTAAGTGGGCATTTGAATTCTGAACAATCTGAGGTATGATCAGTTTGCATTGAATTTTTTTGTTCATGTCGGTTTACCTGTAGACTGTAGTATTGAAGTTTGTAGTGTTATTTTGTTGGTTTCAGGGGCTGTGAAGTGTAAGTTTGTGAAGTAAAATCTGTCTTGATATGACATGGCGGCAGCACATTGAATTTAAGGAGGAGGTGTAGCTTAGATGGAAAGCATGGTAAAATATGTAAGATACAAAACAAATTTAGTATGTTGTGTATGGGTTCTTTGGAGAGAGCCATTAAAGTATGTATTGACTGACTGAATGTTCAGCAGCCAAGTACTCGACGATGAAAGTGACCTTATCAGCTAATTTCATTTTTAACTTATATTTGTATGTTCTCTTCTGGTAGTTTATCCCCGTTTCTTTATTTCTTTCTAAACCTGCTATAAATGATGCTCATAAATTGTTCTAGTGTGAAATTAGGGTGAGTGGATGAATAATATATAAGTTGTGAACGGGTAATATAGTACACAGAGCATTACAAGTACCTTAAATGCGTTATGCTTCATCGTCCAATATCACGTAACATCGTATACATGCAATTAATAGTGTATGTTTAATAAAAGAATATACACACAAATAATAGCCAATTGTATGTATATTTAAAAGAATTTAATGATGAGGTTAGTTCGGTTTGATCAAATATACACCTATCTTGCTTTATATTTAAACACTAAGCTTGATGGCATTAACGAATTAGTGGATGTGTGTGTATAATAATAATAT
>CM008335.1:229632-240876 GCA_002525835.2 Ipomoea batatas | reverse complement strand
TTTTTTTTAAATTACTTTGCTCTTGTATTTAGTCTTTAGAAATTTCTGCTCCATAATCTCTTCTGGAATTTTGTAAAATTCTCTTTCCAGTGAAGGAATTTGTATAGCACTTTCTCCAGGGAACAATGAAAAATTTAATTCCTGTTTCTTCCCCATGTTTGTTTGCTTCAAAGTTTTTGCAAGATTTTTTCTGTCATTCTTTTGGAGCAAGTGAATGGACGGAAAGGATGATCATGAGTTCATGCACAAACTGAATCCTCTTTTTCAAAAGATCTGTTTGTTTTTTAATTTTATAATTTCTTTCATTAATAATACTTGTTCTCAATTCATGAATAGGTCCTACAGCGCAGGCAGGCAGTGTCTTCTGGTGGGCTAACAATAAAAGAATTAAATGACTTGCTTGATGCCTTAGCTTCAAGTGTGAACAGGTAAGTCAGTGTAATTGCATGGCCTTTTATCCCATGTATGGTGTACACTTAGAGACTCTTTGAATGATAATAAATGGCTTGTATACACACACTACTTGAAAATTGTGTGTTCTTGCACACATCATCAGATCCTTGCGTAACTATTTCATTGATGTGCTTGTGTAATTTCTGAAAAAAATGTTTGCTTTTGCCACAGGGGTCATCTGCAACATTTTTCTACTTTTGTTTTCAACTAAAATTAAACATAAAACAAAATACAGTCTTTTTTGTAACATTCTCTTATTTTCTGAAAACATTTTCAAAACTTGTGTGTGTGTGTGTGTTTTTTTTAGCAGTTATTCTCATTTTACTCATCATTTACCTAATGCTATGCTCCAACCACCAATTCCTTCTTACCCCACCTCTTATGACTTATTCCACACACACCTTCCCAATGTAACTGACCCCTACATTGATCCTGACCACATCCACCTCAATTTTGATCCTACATAACATTGATTAACTACCCCACCTGACCTGGTGTACCTTGGCTGCCCACCCCATCCTTCTCATTTAACCACACAACCTATTGCTGATCCACTTCAATATCTCCTTGACAACAGCTAACAGCCACACTTACCACCCTGCACCGTCAACTTACTTTAGATCCATTGAACCTCAACCTCCGGTTCTCCACCCTACCTTTCATCCTACCCCATCTTCACCAATCCAACCACCACTTTTGAACAAAGCATCAGACTAAAAATGAGGAAAATGACACTTTTAGTTTCTTAGTTGTAACCATGGTTTAAATTTAGTTTCTCATCCCTAAGTTTTTGGCGAAGTGGAAGACTATGCCTTGCATTAGGGTTTCATTAAAAACCCTAGGGACCAAATTTGCCATTTTACTAAGAACTTAAGGATTAAATCTATACCATGATCCCAATTGAGGAACTAAAGTACTATTTTCTCACAAAAAAATTGTTGTTGTTGTTGTTATTATTATTATTATTATTATTATTTTTGACCAAAAACAAAAATGTTAGGAAAATGCCCCTGTTTGTTATACTCCACCTTGTTTCTGATCTTAAACTCATAGAAAAAGTAGAAGTTTATTCCTTAAAGTTTGTGTTCTTTTGTATTATATTGACACATGTAGTGCTGTAGTGATATGACTTAACAAAAAGATCTGTCTGAGTTTCTGGACTATCTGTATATACTTTATCTCCAAACATAATAATTTGGCAGAGTGATGGCACAAATTTATATTTGTTGTGTCCTCTAAAACTCTGTTTGAGGCATTCAGATATGAATGCTTCACATATTTCCTTTTGGTTTTTATGCCTTTTATTGTTGGCTGCTACATTATGTATGAAGGCGTGAAAGACTTCGGGGAGTTATTTAGTATACCATCTGGCCAATTCATACTACACAGGTTAATATAGCTACACCTTTGCAACAGATCTGAGAAGACTACTGTTCTTTCTGACCTCATTAGGAGAACAAATGCTCAGGAAATGAAGTGGATTGTTATGATAATTCTCAAAGGTTTGCTGATTCTGATAACAATTCAACGACTTAATAGTTGTGTTTAGAACTCATTTCGCATATTATTGTTCATCTATTAACTTCTCCCAATTTTTTCTCCAGATCTTAAGTTGGGAATTAGTGAAAAAAGCATCTTCCATGAATTCCATCCAGATGCAGAAGACTTGTTCAATGTTACTTGCGACTTAAAACTTGTCTGTGAAAAGTTAAGAGATAGAAATCAACGACATAAGCGCCAGGTTGGTTTAGGATTTAGGATTCAATTATTATGCAATCTTTACTAATATATGCTATACCATTGGTTCAACCACCATGTCATCTTATATTATGTGCCATGGCACGCCAAATTGCCAATCTGTGTTTTTAAATATAAACAATCCGTTCAAATTATAGTTTCTTTATTGTAAATTCTGATATATTACTCTTTTCTTTTGCTGAAGTAAAGGTATATCGTATATAGTTTAAAATGTAGGATAAACTCATCAATTGATGTGGGCATACAAGTGAATTTAATGTGCATTTTACCCTTCTAAACTCCATTCAAATGGACTACAAAATAGAATAATTTTGATCAAGGTATTGCAGAACTATTTGTTTATATTTAAGCTAATGTTATCATTTCAACTATATGATTGCTCAGTTGTATAATTAGGTGACCAATGATTGGTAGATAAGCTCAACTACCTCACCATCACTCAACTGGTATTGCTTTTCGTATAAGTTGGAGTAGAATTGATTACATTTGTAACAACTTGGGCATGATCAATATGTATGCTTCAACTCAAGGGGTAATGTTGAACATGTGAGGCAGTACTAAGTGGGTTGCTACAGTAGTTCAAGGGACATTTACTTGTATAATTGTATGCATAACTAGATTAGATCTACACGCCTCAGTTGGATTATGAAAAATACAATACATTATAGTATTATACTCTATTTTCTATCCCAAATAGCATTTGGTGGACTTATATAACTTATCAGGATGGTGATTTATATAAACTAGTCAATCTTTGTTTTCACCAGTTTTTTGTTCTTTCCTTTAATGTGTATTTTACAACCATTTGTAGAAAATGGCCATAGGCTAACAGTATATTCCACCTTTGCAGGATATTGAAGTTGGAAAAGCGGTGCGCCCTCAACTAGCTCTTAGGGTCAGCAATGCAGCTGCTGCATGGAAGAAGGTCCTTTTAATTAGCTTTTTTTTTTTTCCCTAGCCTTCCCCATATAATTTTTCTAGTTCTCTTTGTTTAGTTTTTTTCTGTGGTTGTCTAAGTATCATTTGCTAAACACCTTTGCCCTACAAATGAATAGCTCCATGGAAAGGAAGTAGTTGTTGAGTGCAAATTTGATGGGGATCGCATCCAGATTCATAAAAACAAAGCAGAGATGCACTTCTTCTCTAGGTGAACTTCCATCCCATTACATATCTTACTATAGTTTTTATTTTTTTAATCCATCTCTCTTGTTCTGTAGAAGTACCCATTTATCTTTGATGATGCTTCTGCAAATTTTGGTAGAAACTGCATCCATGTAAAGTTTTTTGATCTTAGTTAATGAACACATTGTTTATTTCTGGTACTATTATGCAGAAACTTTTTTGATCATCAAGAGTATGCACATGCAATGTCAGATATCATTGCACAGAATATTCTTGTGGAGAAGTAAGTAATTGGATATTCTGATGTCAAAACCTCTGTGCTCTCTGCCTTCTTTCTAGCTTTTCTGAATCATGTTATGATCTAATTGGTATTCTCTCTGTCTTGTTTAATATATCCAATTTCACTTCTTGAGGGACAACCCAACTTAACTCTTACTAACTGTTTAAGATATATTTCTTTAAAATTTTTAGGCTTTGTTTCCTCAATCAAGTAGTATTTATCACGCTGTTTTCTAATATCTAATTTTATTTCCAATGGTGAATTTATTAGTGACTGTTAGATGTTATACATATATATTTGGTATGCATATATTCAGTCTCTATCATAGCATGATTTTAGGCTTAGGTAAACTTAAGTCGATATTTAGTCAAATTGGCCAGGAAAATAGTTAACACAAGACCTTATTTAATTACCATTGAAATGACAATTAGGTTGCTTTTATTCCTACCTTTGCAACATGGATAAGGACACACATACTGTGTTAGACATTGACACAGATACTAGGGCATACTATCCCCAAAAAGTTTGATGTTATTACCTTTGTTCATATTCTTTTTATCAGATGTATACTTGATGGTGAAATGTTAGTCTGGGACACATCTGCAAATCGTTTTGCAGAGTTCGGTTCAAATCAAGAAATAGGTACATTATATTTTGCATTTCATTTGTTCTGATAACATTCTTCTGTATTCTTGCTTTCTTTATTAAATTTCTACCTATGCAACAGCAAAGGCTGCAAGGGAAGGACTTGATAGTGACAGGCAGGTTTGTCTTGTAACTATTAATGCATGCTGTATCAGTCTGTAGAAAGTTTTCCAATGCATCTGGTTTTTTGTTCTGATTGTGCAGTTATGCTGTATCCTTTTCTATGTTATGTGTTGGCAAGGTTGGTCAAATCAATCAGCTTTTTCTGCTGGTAGGTTGATGAAAGTTTCTTGGTTAGACAGTGTGCTTGTATTTTTGTACTCAACTGCATAGCTGGTCTTTTTGGTGGGTGTTTCCCTTACTACAAGATGTGAGTAGATGTTGCCTTTGATGTTCTTTATGTTGGAGATACCAGTGTTATTCACCAAAGTTTGAAAGAACGACATGAGCTTCTACGTAAGGTTGTGAAGCCTATTAAAGGTAGCTTGGAGATTTTGGTTCCTAATGGTGGCCTTAATGCTCATCGTGCTCCTGGTAAGCACTTGACTTTGAAGCCAATAGTCTGAAGTTATAGTCTTAATATTCATTTCATTAAAACTCAAGGATGAACTTATGGAGTATCGTATATTGTACTTGAAGGATGGATGACGTTTCTAAAAGAAAGATGAGAATGATTATTTACATGCATGTATGTTAATATAAAAAAGTAAATATATGAATATGCACATAATGTTACTTTTTATATGCTTGCGCACACAAGTGTGTGTGTGTGTGTGTGTGTGTGTGTGTGTGTGTGTGTGTATATATGGTATAATAGAAGCCATTATTGAAAATTTCTCGTTGATATGTACAGATCAAGGAGCAATTATTTTAACAACTGATGATTTTAGATATTTATTAGGGATACAAACATCTATGGTATAATAAATATGATCTTTTAATTTCATAGAGGTTAAAATGAAGGCTTTGTCAATGTAATACCTTTTTTTTTTTTCAGTTTCTAACGAGTTTTTGAGGCTCTATACTGGTAAAATTGCTCTATTATTTTTCATTGGATAATGCGGTTAAGCTTTGATGTGCCTTAGTATAATAGTTTAATTGATTGATCATGTTTATGAATCAAGATCTCACTTTTGATAGGTTTTGGTTATTGAGAGATTTTTCTATTGTCGTAAAGTTATACTGTTGAGGTTGCATATGAGTTTTTTTGGTCATTATTCCTTAATCAAAGGTGGCTGCTTATTCTGCGACTTTTGTATGATCAAACAGGAGAGTTATGCTGGTCAGTCGTTAGTCATGGTGTAGATGATGTGGAGAAGTTTTTTAAAGCAACTGTTGAAAACAGGTCTGTTATTCTTTTCCTTAACTTTGGCCATGTTTAACGAGTATATTCTTATTGGGTCTCAATATAATGTGTAATGTTGCATTTCAGAAGAGCTTCTGAACATTTGAAGGTCAAAATTCTAGATGTATATCCATTTTTCATTTTTAATCTGATTTGAAGGTGGTGCAAGGCCTGATACAGCTAATATAGTGTGCTTTGTGACTATTAATATGGATTTACATTGATCAATAAATGATCAAATATTGTGAGAAAAGTCAAAATCTTGTTTGACTTTGATGAAAGACTGTTATTTCCAATGCATAGAGATGAAGGAATTGTTCTAAAAGACCTTAATTCAAAATGGGAGCCTGGTGACCGGAGTGGAAAGTGGCTAAAGTTGAAACCTGAGTATATTCGGGCTGGCTCTGATTTGGATGTTCTTATCATTGGTGTGAGCTGTGTCCACTTTGATCTTTTCTATCAAATCATTTATTCATAATACAAGGGTTATATTTAAATGTACTGTTGGCAGGAGGTTATTATGGATCTGGACGTCATGGTGGGAAGGTAATTGTTCTACCTTCCCTTTGTATTATATCCTATTCATTTTCATTTAAGTTTTCTATGTACTGCTAGGTGGCACAATTTTTGGTGGGTATTTCGGAGCGTCCATCTCCTGGCACATATCCAAGAAGGTAATTGTTTTCATCTATCTTCTGCCATTGAATAGAGTAGTTTTATGCTCCACTTTAATTACATTGTTTACTGTTGCTGTAACTGGTTTTAGGTCACCATTTATTCCACTTTCATGTATCGGTGGCTAAAGTTGAAACCTGAGTTTTATACTCCACTTTCATGTATCATTGGCTCTGATTTGCAAAGCTTACCATTTGTCCATTTCCACCACAAGTCCTCTTTGAGTCTGGTGGTATGCCTTGGCCTTGGACTAGGATTGGACATTGAGATAAATGAAATAAAATTAGGAACTATATTTTGTGCATGTTATAGAAAATTTATTCAAAATGTGTTCTGCAAATACTTAAGGTGGTTTGAGGTACTGATGAGGAATAAACTAAGCATTTTATAATAAGGGATGATGTAGATCAAATAAGCCCCGTTTGGTTAAAATTCTTTTATTGACAGGATGGATTTTTATTGGTCTATGTTAAGAGTCCCACATTGAAAAAATAAGAGAGAACATATGGGTTTATAAGGCCACGTGTTAGACTGGCTAATTGATTGGATTCAATCTTTTAGTGTGGTTTGGTGTTGTGTGCTTAGAGGCCTGAGAACTTGTCACTGGGCGTTCAGGGCCGGAGGAACAGGGAAAGTTTTGGAGCTTTTTCTACCTATGATTGCTACTGACAAAACAAGAATAAGAAAGCAAAGCTGAAATAGGAAAAATATAACAATAAGGAATTCAAAAACTAATATAAATAGCTTATGAGCTGCCCTGCGTCGTTGGTATGTTTTTCCAACGAATGCATCATTTGGCCCATGTGCATTATAGCCCAATTGAGTGACCTTGGCCCAATCTTAGATTGTAACAGTCTAAGAATTAATTATTAGATAAAGGGGGTGAGTCGAGTTCACTAGGTGGATTTGTATCAAGGGCAGACAAGAATAATGCTCTCTTTAGCAGATTTCTTGGATAGACTGAAACTTGTATAGATTTTTTCTCATGGTAATGCTGTATAGTGGCATGATCTGATGCTTTATATGTTAAAGTGTAACACTAACACTGTAATTTCTTTGATTTTATCACTGTATTGCAGATTCATTTCTTTCTGCAGAGTGGGCACGGGACTCTCTGATGAAGAGCTTGATGCTGTTGTGACTAGATTAAAACCATATTTCAGGTCATGCTTTATCAATGTCACTCCAACTTTTAGATTCAGAGTGTTGTTGCTTCCATAGTTTTCCCACCAAAATTGTTTCCAATTGGATCTGTGGTTTTGCACCAAATTTAATTTCCATTTTCAGAACCATGTTGATTGATGAGCTTCACTAGTTTTATTTTCTTATACAGAGTACCTATTAGTACAAGTGATTCCTAGTGTGGTGACAATAAACTCATACCTGGTTCTTGGTTTACATTGATAGTATTAAATATTGAGAATTTGATAGTTTGTTTTTAATTTCTTGTTTGCACCTTGTGTCTTTATTTTCCATAAGGCTGTCTGCAACTATTTTTTTACAGGAAATATGAATACCCAAAGCAGACACCACCTAGCTTCTATCAAGTAACAAACAGTTCAAAAGAAAGACCAGATGTCTGGGTGGAGAGCCCAGAAAAGTACATCACTAGCTCTTCTAGAATCTCCGACGTTTGCTCTACTGTTAAATGAATATATTACTTATTTGGTTTCTTTCAACTACTTGCAGATCAATAATTGTTTCTATTACCAGTGATATTCGAACAATAAGATCTGAGGTATGTTTTCTTACGATACTTCACTTTCTTTCACTTTTCAGGTTGCACTTCAGTTGTTACTTGTGTTCAATGTCTGATTGACTTCAGGCATATTGTGAACATAGTTCCTTATCTCTTCTCTTAGTTGGCTGAGACAGAAGCATGCAGTATTTAAATTTGCCAATCTCATCCGGTAAAACCTAATAGGAATGTTTGCTCAACCATACTGTTTCATTTATTAAAAATATAATCTTGCAGGTGTTTGCTGCACCATACAGCTTGAGATTTCCACGTATTGACCGAGTTAGATATGACAAGCCTTGGCATGAGTGTCTTGATGTGCAAAGTTAGTATCATATTTCATGCTTGTTCTAATAGTTTGTTTCCTATGATTCTTCTGCCTTTCCCTAGAGAATAAAGTTTGCTGTAGATTCTCTACTTGGTGCTTGTTTGGCCCGGCTTCTGTTTTTGTAGTAGATAAGCCGCACAAAGAGCTTGGCTAAACTAGTGCTTAGTAGTTAATAATATGCATTTGTTTGCTGAAGTCCATTTTCGAGATGAACTATCCTTCTGTCACAGCTTTTGTTGAATTGGTACATTCAAGCAATGGTACCACTCAAAGAGGGGCATACTCTGGAAGGGTGAAGGATCATGAACCAAAGCATATCAAGTCTAAGGGCCGTGAGAGGAAGAATGCTTTAGTTGTTCCTTCTCATTTCATACAGACAGATGTCTCTCATATTAAGGGTGAAACATCAATATTTTCAAACATGGTATTTTGTATCCAAAGACTACCATTCCAGGTGTACAATTCAATTTTCTTAATAAAAACTAAACTTAAATCAGGTACTGACTAATGTGCAATTTTATTCTCATAAATTTCTGGTGGGATCAATTGATCAACCAGGTTTTTAAACTTTTTCTCTTTTTATTAAGATGTCATCTCAACAATATTGTTGGGGTCAATTGGTGAGAATACCCCTCACATGTGTCCCCTATTTTTATATAAATGTCCCTCACTGTTATAATTATCTTACATTTGAGTTACTCAAATATGGGTATGCATTGTTTAGTATAGCATTTCTCTTTTGTTCTTAGTTTATTCTCTCTCACCTAACTGGTGGCTGAAGAACATCCATCAGATCATATTACTTTGTTAGGTTGCTAAGTGAGGACTAATAATTGCAGGACATTGTGATGAGATGATTATGTGCATGTACATTTTTGTTAAACATCTACAGTTTACGAAACCAAAAATAAATAGTGTATATTTGAACCCACTACACTGAATTTCTTGCTTCACCATTGTGTTCAAGTCCTCATTTTTGAGTGCAGTTTGTCATTTCCATCTCCTTCCTGTTTGTTCTCAAGTGAATTTGCAAAACATTTTCTCATGCTATGAAGTGTCTTTTTCAGAAAAGGTAGTAATTGTAGATTGATGTGCTGATTGTTCTTTCAGTTCTGACCTTAAATCTTAATTATGAAAACTTGAATTATCAGTTTATCCTTGACATATATAGACTTTGCTAATGTGCCTTCATCACATACCCTGGATTCCTTGCACAAAATGGTTGTTGAACATGGGGGCACTTTCTCAATGAATTTGAATAATTCAGTCACTCATTGCATTGCAGCTGAAAGTAGAGGTCAGACTCTCTCACAGTCTCACCATACCCTCATCTAAGTGCATTTCAGTGATTCCTATTGAGAGATTGATGGAAAGAAGTTTCCTTGCAGGGATCAAGTTTCAGGCTGCAAAGCTTCGGGGAGATGTTGTTAATTGCTCTTGGCTCTTCGATTGTTGTTCACAAAAAAGGCTCCTTCCTCTACATCCAAAGTTAGTTTGCTTTGCTTTATCAATGTTTTTCTCCCCATGCCCTTTGCTGCCTTCTCTCTTCCCAGGGTGTCTTGCCTGTCCTCTTTTTTTTTTTTCTTTTTTTTTTTTAATAAATAAATGTGCTCCCATACATAGTTTAACATTCTTTAACTTCCATTTTACTTTTGGCTGAAGGTACTTCCTTTTCCTTTCTGATGCAACAAAGAAAAAGTTACAAGAAGAAGTTGATGAGTTCTCTGATTCTTACTACAGTAACCTCAATATTGATGATTTTAAACAGGTAGCCTTGAGTAACAGCTAATTCAGTTAGGTTTTCTAAGAGGAAAAATAAATGAAGCATAAATGTCTAGTAGCACTAATCGGAAATCTTCCAAGTTACAGTTGGACACTTCATTGGTTTTTGATCATCAAAGTACTTCTATTTCAAGCTTGGATACTGATTCCTCTGGTATTTTCTGATCTCTTCCATCTTCCTTTCTTCTGACAGCTCTTGGGCAGCATATGTCGATCTGAAGAGTCTAAAACTGTTGAATACTATAAGAAGAAATATTGTCCAAAGGATAAATGGTGTTGTTTTCATTATTGCAGCATTCACTTTTTCCTTCATATGCACTCTTTGTAAGGAGCATTCTCTCTTTTTGAATCAGCTTGTTTGGATTAGGTTTCTCTTGATAGAGATGTGATATTTCTTTTTTATGTTCTAGAAAAAGTTTGGATCAGAAGGTTTTATTGGAGCTTGCAATGAGGAGATTGAAGCTTGAAGTTTCCATGGGAGGTGGCAAAGTTTCCGATGATCTTTTCCATGCTACCCATCTGGTTATCATTTCCCTTCCAGAATTCTGTGTGGACTTTGACACATTGTTGAGGAGGTGAGCAACAAATATGAATTAAATGTACTGATGCAATAGTTCAATCTGTCTTATACTAATGTAATCACCTTCATATGCTGCTTACTAAGGACACACATGAAGTATATCTATCATGATTCTGTTTTGGACTTCTAAGGTTTGCCTTTGACTGCTTGGTGCATTTAATATTTGCTGAATGAAATTTTTCATATATCTAAATAGAGAGTTCACAAGCATTTTGAGTAAAATGGGTAACCTTTCCTTTATGTTAATAAATAATGAGTTGGAAAGTCCTCAACACTAAGAAGAAATCTATATGCATTAAGCACGTAATAGAATAATAGGAGAGAGAGAAGAAACATGACTAGATAGATTGCATGATAACTTGGTTAACTTCATTTGATAGTTTGCATATATTATAGGCTATGAAATACATAATTGAGTCACAGGCCTTTCTACAAACTGTGATAGGTGTGAGAGTATGACTCTTCAAGAAATGCTTTAGTAAGATATATTCATAATTATGCAATTTTTTCAGCTTTTCTGTATCAGAGGGGCGTGTTA
>CM008335.1:145583-155608 GCA_002525835.2 Ipomoea batatas | reverse complement strand
AGGCGCCCATGTACTTTTTTTATTTTTTAAAAAATGTTTAAAAAGGGAAGTCAGTTTCCTAATTGTGGTCACCCTATGAAAGAAAAAGGGAAATTGATTTCACATCTTGATTTAGGTAATTGCTGGAGGTTTTCATATGGTGTTCAAGAAAACAAATCTAGTTTCCAATGTAATTGGAATATAACTAGTTACATCGTTTGGTTTCACAATTTGCTTAATACAGAATAATAAATTGGCACAAGTCATCTTGGCTGCAATTTATTCTTATTATGCTACTCCGTATTTGTATACTATAATTCTATTATTGGTTTCAAACTTTCATTGGTTCCTACTTTGTGTACAATCACTCTAATGTTAAGTCTTAACGCATGCTTTTGATGGGCCACTAATTGCATAGCTCTAATATTTCTTATCAATACCTGGAAAAGATTGTCTGGGGATAGACTCTTGATTGAATAATACATGCTCATAAGTGATAGGAATAGTGAATGTGCAATTGTTAGGAATTAGGACTCGCCTGACACTGGATGTGTCAATTTAATGAGTTCTTTTGATATTGAGTGGTGTAGGAATATAGCACATCAGTTCAATTGAATACAATCCTTAATATGTGGAAACAATTAGGAAATACATTAGAACATTCAACTGACACAAGTAGCTGTTATGAAACCAAAAAGAATTGGGCTAGTACATAATATTGCATAGGTGAAGTTAGATGCCCTAGATCCACCTTCCTATAGTTACCAAATTACTAATTTCCATACCCTTATTCATCTCCTCGTTGGTTCTTTTGATGCTTGAAAGATTTAATTCTCTTACAAAATGCATGACAACTACAGTAAGGAGGATGATCCTATTAGAAAAGAATAGGATGAAGATTGACTCAAACTAAATTGCACACATTTCAACTGGTGAGATGATGGTTCATAGGAGAACCTACTAGCAGTAGAACCAAAATCTTTAAAATATTCTTAGACATTTCAGTAAATATACATACATACATACCAGCAAGAGTTTCTTCTGCTGTTTCCGCTGTGGAAGAATTCCAAGAGCATCTAGCATTGCTTCATCCAGTTCTGGTGAAAAGGTTTTTTTTTTTTTAAATATTAAAGAACAAGTAGAAGTGATGCAGAAGAAAGCACAATAAGTTCAGTGATACAACCTTTAGTTTGCAATAGAGTGGCCAGCACACTTAAGGAACCTGAAACCTGTACATCATTGCCACAGGTAATATAAGAAAGCAACGCTTCCCTGCATAACAGAATATCAGGGAACTCTAAGAAATTTAGTCAAATGCTACATGGTTACAAGGAAAGGAAACAATAAATTAGAAGTTTGAGCATAGAAAATTAAAGCAATGTTGCTGAATCTTTCAGATAAAAACATAAGCTTGAAGCACACATTGTAAATTGATGTTAGTGTGTGTGAAGGAGAAAGAGGGACAAATAACCCACAAGAAGCACCAAGATTGGATTTAAAATATAAAATAAAATAACACTGGAGAATGCCGGATGGCACCAAACACCTTAGTGCAAAATGAGAACCACTGCAGTCCTGCTGCAACTTGCATTCCAATTGATTTTGTGAACAAGATAATTTTGGTACAGAAACCCGTAAAAGTCCTGCATCAGGTTTCAGCTTTAAGTCACCATTGTCAGATTCTTCACATTCTTTTGTCAAGCCATCACTTGCCACATAACCATTGATTTTGGCTTCAGATCTAGGCCTGAAAGTTTCTATACGACATAGAAGCGCGGCAGCAATAGTATTTGCTAGATCTTTGATCTTAACAATATGTAAAATGCAACAAAGTAAATATAAAGAAGTTGCAGCTCCAATTTCTGTATCCTGCATTAGCAAGAAATAAATGTTAAGCGTTAGTATACAACATAATAACACTACAGGTAAAGGAGAAAAAGGCTGAACTCAGTTCTTTACATCAACAACTTCCATCCTTAAAGAAGGAAGAATCAACGGAAATATCAAAAACTTCAATATGTTGTCTGTAATCAACCTCCCAACATCTGGAATTCCTGCTGAAATAACATCACTGATGTAGTACAGATTGTCTTCAATCTCATCAACAGATGAAATAGCAGAAGAAATTGCATCTGCACCCAAATTCCTGTGTCAAAAATTATGAGAAGACCTTAGCTAATAAGTAAATGATAATTTTCAAAAGAAAGCACAGGATCAGCACTTACTTTGAGGCATTTGAAACCAATCTATTTAAACTAACGCATTGCTCTCGGAAAAATTTGATCAAACTTATGAAATAATCCGCATGAGGTGCACTGACTACATATCTGTTAACAGCTTCATCACCAACTGTGAATAAAGTACAAGGTTGTAGTTTGTGAAAGAAAAAGGCCAGTTACATTGAGTAATCAGCTTATGTTAAGAAAGAAAGAGTAATAACAGAAGGCAAGTCACCATGATAGACATTCAGTGTTAAAGCACGGACTGCAGTTCGAATCATCCCTTCTTCATGAAATGCAAACCGTATTGCCTCAACATAAAGCGGAAATGAAATTACTTCATCCTGAGAGAACATAGAAGAAAAACCAAAGGATAAATAGCAAGTACAATAAAATAGAGAAAAATAACTAAACATCTCACTATTAGAACTAAAACACAAGAGACAAGAAATAAAATATCATTCACCAATACTTCTTTCTCACTGATCAAATAACCAAATACTATTTCAACTATTTCTCAGTGAGTCAATGACATTGAAAGCAATGTTGTCCATATTGATAAAACTTTTCTTGAGAGAAGATAAATTTCTTGATTGCCAAAGGCAATAGATTCAGATCATGATCTAAAGTGCATCAGTTAATTTTGCAAGATTTGAAGTTGCTGAATATGAGCCTTAAGTCTCTATTGATGCATATCCAGGCATTGAGCTCAGGCAAGAAAAAAATACAAAATAGTTTGGGCACTATTTTTACTTTTTAAGGACTTATTTGCAATTATTTTAAAGAAAAATTACATTTTTGATCCCTTAATTATTGTGCTTGTTGAGATGTGGTCCCTAAATTATAAAATAAACAAATTTGATCCCCTAATTATCTATCAGTTGTAAATAAGGTCCCTTAATTATAAAGTGAACACATTTGATCCCTTAATTATCTCATCAGTTGTAGTATAGTCGGTTGTAGATAGTCATTCCACTTATAACACAATATCCACAAATAAATCTCAGTTTCAACTAGAAGGCAAGAAATTTTGTTGCTATATTGTTAGCCAAATGATAATAAAGAGAGAAAAAGTGTTATGCAGAATTACCAAAACATCACTCCTTAAAGTTGATTTAAACAAAGATTTATTTGCTTCACAAGTGGAAGGACCATATCTACAACTGAGAAGATAATTAAGGCCTTAAGGGACTACATGTGTTCACCTTATAATTAAAAGGAACCACATTTCAACACCCAAAATAATTAAGGGACCAAAAGTGCAATTTTAATGTCTTGTATTTCTTCATTTAGTGGCATATGCTTGCACACAAGTTATTCAGTTTCACATAAGAATTTTGAGAGACAAACCATAGACATCTAGGTTTTTCTAAACACTAGAAAACTATCCGTTTTCAAGGGAAATTCCTTGTTTCAAGAACTTTTCTCCCCCTTAGTTCTCGTGGCAGGTCTTATGTGGATTCAGAATCCTTCAAATGTTGATTTTAGAAGTTACCTGGGGATATCTCAACTTGTAACAAGCGTTTTCACAGTAAGTCTGTGGATCCACATCATTTATGCTCATTTATCCATAAACTAAGGACAAACCAGGGAAAAGAATGGAAGCTTAGGATGCCTTCTTAGGTGTCTAGTAGGAGAAAAATTGAAAATTGTGACCACATTATTCTTGCAGTTAAATATGCTTCAAATGGTTCAGTAAATAGGCGCACAAGTTCAAGATGGTTTATTGCTTGGAAAGCAAAGAGACTTGGTTCCTCTGCCTACAGAAGCTTGGCATGTGTGAGGTTGATGATTTTGCAATGCATTTGTGATTATCATAAAAGGTGTAGGACTTGGGAGACCTAATTCTAGGGCTTAACTCTTTTCAGTCTTTCATTATAAATTCAAGTTTATTGGAATCTTCAGTTTCAAGACATTTTGGTAATGCTTCAGAACTCCTGAACATAGCAGAAAATATTAGTTGCGGGACAATACTAGTTTACTCTGAGTTTGAGTAGTGTTTTAGTAATTTTAGTCTATGGAGACACGGATTTGGGTTTCTAAATAGCTTTTGAAATAATTTGTGGGTTACAAAAAGATTTACCTTGTAGCTTTTATTCCAATGTTCCACAGTGTTCATAGTCAGTTGAACAGATTTCTAGTGTTATTTTCTCTAGAGTTGTGTGGTGCCAGTCTATTCAGGAGTTGGTGGTCATGAAATCATATGAAGACTATATGAGCGACTCCTAAAACTTAATCTCTTTTCTTTCACAATTTTCCTCCATACTAATCACAACTACATAACTTTTCATAGCCCTGAAATCAGTACCAGACTCTTTAACCCCAGAAGTGGACAATTTATTACCCTTGAAGCAATTTGAAAATCAGCCTTAATTGCAACAGTCAGTCTATCTTAAATCACTGGGGGAAGTGGGTGAGAAAGCACTCAAAGCAGAGCTGCAAATCAATTTGAGAAGTAATAATAATTTGCATGCAGCCACATATATCTACTGCATATGCATGCTAAAAAACATGAGGTTCTTTCGGAAATAGTGCATGTGCTTTTTGAATACAAGTAATATATAGTACATTTGCATTAGCTAATAAAGTCCAAGCAATCAGAAAGCTTACCATGCACAATTAACCATGCCATATTTTTAACAGTTGCCCCCATCTACTTGTTTTTCCTTAACTTTTTGAGGGAGTATATTTGAGCATTACCTAAGAATCTACACAAATTCCTCATGCACATTCAGAAATTCACAGCACATTTTGAGTATAAACATAGTTTGGGAGAGTATTCTACTCTATCTTATAAATATCATGTTATCATAACCAAATTCATACTTTTTACTATCTTATAAATTCGTAAATTATAGAACTAACACATTCTATAAAGAAAAAAGAAACCAAGAAACATTTCTAAGAAAATCTCCTTCAAAGTTTAGATCTTACTGAATTCCTTGGTTTAAGCACCAAAAGGCTGAAATAAAATCAAGAGAACAAAAGGTACTTCACTATATTTTGAAAAACAACTATCCAGTTCTCCCACATGAAAAACTATCCCTTGATCTAAAAGTGCCACTTTTCTAGCATAAAAGCTTACCATGGAGTACAAAGTGATCAATTTCTTCAGATAAAAGGTTTTTTTTTTTTTTTTTTTTTTAAAAAAAACAAACATAATGGCTATAAATCTATAGGCCCTATATAGATATTTATGTAAGAAGTTGAAAGCTAGTAACTTACACTTTGCGTCTTGACAAGAAGAGAAATAGTGTTCTTGTTCAACTTTCCACTTATTGCTCTTGACAATTGACAAATGAATAAGAATTGCATAAGTAAAAAAAAGTGTTATTACATAGAATTATAGAAAGAAGATAATTCACATAATACAGTATTTTGAAAAACAATAATGCATTAAACAATTGAGTTATCGGTAACAAACCTTAGAAAGGATATGTAGTAAGACAAAAGCTCTTCATTGCGAAAGTCAAAGGAGTAAGTTATGAGGTAGTTAATGTGTTCATTACAAAATATATAATCTGTGATAGTAAAAAATAATTGACATCAGATGAAAACAAAGAGGAAAAAAAGATATGCTCTCTAAGGAAGGGGTATGCTTTATGAAGAAGGGTGTGAAAAAGTGACTCACATATAGACTGTTCTCTTCTTAAGTTTTGGATCATAATACTCATTGTCTGCAGCAACTGTAGTGAAACAATAACAGTTCTACTAATTTTTAAAATCCGTACAAACTCCCCCATGACCTGCTTCTCCATGAAAAACCTAAAAAAGAAACCCCAAAAACATATCAATGCAGAACTGCCAAAATTCTATGTGATACTTAAGTGAATAAATGAATCAGAAGAAAGTATTAAGCTCGCACTCAAAAAAAGCTCCATCATGTTGATCACCATATGTTATCA
This sequence comes from Ipomoea batatas, assembly GCA_002525835.2. Classification (NCBI taxonomy): domain Eukaryota; kingdom Viridiplantae; phylum Streptophyta; class Magnoliopsida; order Solanales; family Convolvulaceae; genus Ipomoea; species Ipomoea batatas. Next base: position 149,505 of record CM008335.1, on the reverse strand, counting down.
ACTCAGCAATTGATCGTAGTGCCTCAATTACAAAATCCTTCAAAAAGCAAAACACAAGAACAGATTGGATGGTTAAATAAGAATACTACCCAATGCATAAGTGGCATATCAAATGTTAGACATAGAAACATAAGAAATGGAATAAAATGAAAGAAAAAAGGTAGCCACCTTATTGACTTCATTAACAACTTGAACTTTCATCAATTGATCAGTAAGATATCTGCATATGAGAAGGAAAACATTGCATGAGATCTAGAGTCCAGATAGTAAAAAGGTTTGTAAAACACATTGATAGGTCAGTTAACATTCAGCAAATATAATAAATTAATTCTGCCTAACTGTAGATATCAAGAGCATCTCATAGCTCAGGAAAATTTGCATAGCCTCATCCAGAGACACCTTGATTCCAACTCAAATCTATTTTACCAAAACAATGCTGTCAATAAATCAAATTATTTGTCGATTGGATTTCACCTTGATGTTTATGGTTTCATTTTCTGTGCTCGGTATATAAGTAGGCCAAAACTGACCCCAGCAAGATTTTAAGTGTAACAAAATGTACCCTTGCATATGGTTCTTCATCTTTCCCGTTAGCATGAGGATCCAACAGCATATTTCAAGATTCTTATCCTTGTTTGTGCACTTGAAAATATCTTCATTATTTTGAGAATGAAGAAACTTTTTGTTTGTATAGAGAAGACACTAGTATTTGTGAAAAGGAGGATCTAAATTCCTAGGTTCCATCAGACGTTGACCTTCTATACATCCTTTGCATGTATCACCTTGTTACCTTTTTATGAATAGGTTATCTTGTTCAGATATGTAATATTTGGAAAATAGCTCACACCATTATCACAGTAACAAATGATGAATGTTCCTAATTTGTTTGTAAATATTCCATGCCACTTTCTTTGCTCTTATTTTGTTTTAGACTAAATGAATTGTTAAGTTAATCATATACACAAATCTTAACAATTTGATCAAACCATAACTTGGCAACTACCCATACAAGTAAGATAAGCCAAACTCCCCTGCAATATATATCTTCACCAGAATGATGATGAAGCCAGAAAACTGCTAAAGATCAGAAAACTTAATTGTGGGATGATCAAGAAGAGATAAGCAATAATTTTATTTGTAGATTGAAATTTCATCAAGCAAGAAGAAGAGTACAGCATGGATTTTATGTAACAAATAAGGATGACCACTGAAGCAAGTAGTTAATTGAATTTTAAAAATAATAAAACCCAGTGGGGTGAGAACTCACGGCAAAGGGGTTTATTTATCACCATGTAATTCAGTCTGCGAAATGCAAACAACCTTCACCACCTGTATCTGTTTCCCAAATATACAGTGTACATATGCAAGTTCAAAAAATTCAAACCAAGGAGCAGGAAAAAAAGAGGTTTGCCGGGGGATGGTCTAAGTGGCCCTTCCATTCCATTCCCATTCCTACTGACAAATGAATTTTGGAAGACTACTAAATGCTAGTTCAACCATTGTGGCATCACAACCTTAGTTTTTACTGAAGGTCGATAACTTCATCATTATAATTCAAACCACAAAATTCGTATCGAATTGCTACAGATAGTATCAAGAATCAGAGTTTCGAAAATCACAGAGAGGTATACAAGGAAACTAAAATTGAAATTGAAGAGTACCTGAGTTCGTCCAAAGAGAAACGATTTCTGGATCTCCAGAAGGAGGACCACATGGCTTTCTGAGCAGATAGCTCTCCTTCTCAGGCGATCGGAGCTTCATTCATTCTCTCCCACTACTCACAGTGATCGAGAACGATCGGTTCTGCTTTCCACTCCAATTCCCCTGCTCATTCAGTCCCTCACCCAGGTGAATATTAATCACAGACAGGAGTCGCAAAAGTTTCTACGATTTCAAGATGTCAGTGCGAAAGCAAGACAGATCAGCAGAGGAGACGCCGGAGGAAATTCATAAGCTTTGTTCTCCAGGTGTTACGTGACGTCGATGTGCAGTGTCTTCAGGCGTGATACGATATGATGATGAAGCATTCAGTTACAGAGATGCAGAGAAAGTGCCTCCGAATTGCTGCATTACTCTTTCCGTATTCGTCCCGGGTTTTACCCACGAAAATAATCGAATTAAAATCGGTTGAAGCTTACACTAATAAATACACTATTTTGTAATAATAATAATAATAAGTAGGCTGATGTAGCTTAGATGGTAGAGTGCTTACTTAGCATGCGAGAGGTATGGGCATCGGTACTCATAATGTTCCCTTAACTTGAAACATAATAATAATTTTATTTTTCTTATTTCAACGATTTTGTTGATTGAGGACTAAAAATAGTCATGCCACATACTAGAACCAAATGAGGTATATTCTAATAAAAAATGATTAAATATGGACTATTACCTATAAATCTAAGACAAAAAATGAAATTAACTAATAATAATAATAATGGTTGTTGTAAAATATATTTATATGATGACCAATATTATACTTTCTATTATATACCATTTTCTCAATGTTGTATTTATATATATAAAGTAGCAGTTAATAACCGCAGGGAGTCCGGCAGCTCCACGTTTAGTCTTAAACTTTCAATTAAACCACCCGTGGTCTTAGAACTTTCAAATTTAACCACTCATGGTCCTTCAACTTTCAAGTTAACCATCCATGATCATTCAACTTTCAAATTTAGTCAGTTGTGGTCATTCTGTTAGTTTAAGAAATGGCAAAGGGCTTGTTAAAATTTTGAAAGTTGAAGGATCATGGATGGTTGACTTGAAAGTTGATGGGCCACGGATGGTTAACTTCGAAAGTTGAAGGACCACGGGTGGTTAAATTGAAAGTTTAGAATAAATGTGGAGTTAATTTCCAATTAAAATGATCCTTCAATTATGACATTTTTCTCAAATTGGTCATATGAATTTTAATTGCACCCAAACTGGTTATCCGACTATTGAAATTTAAGCCATATTAGTCCTCTATTAGCATTGGCGTCAAGTTGGCGTTAAAATGGAGGGCAAAATGGAAAATTCAGCTCATCTATTCTATTTTAATCATATTATGATTCAGTTTTCGCATATTGTGAAGTTTTTTTAGTAAAAATGAGGTATTCCTCTCCTCAAACTGCGATAAAAAATACTTCCTCATTATGTTTGTCATGCAATGAATATGTTGATTCCCTAATAAAAATTATGTCTAACTCAATGACCAAATATGCAATTTTTCCTAATAAAAATTTAACATTTTTATCATAATATTTTTCATTTTTCTTTTATATCATGTTTATTTCCTTATTAGAATGCCTTAAAAAGGAGAAAAAGTATTAAAAAGGAAAAAAGAAACTTATTATGATAAAATGTTAAATTTTTATTAGGAAAAAGTGCATATTTGGTCATTGAGTTATACACTTATACCAAATTTTTATTAGGAAATCAACATGTTCATTACATAACAGACATAATTAGGAAGTATTTTTTTTTTATCATAGTTTGATGAGAGGAAGACCTAATTTGTACTAAAAAGCTTCACAATATGCAAAAATGGAGTCGTAATATGATTAAAATAGAGTATATGAGCTGAATTTTCCGTTTTGCCCTCCATTTTAACGCCAACTTGACGCCAATGTAACAAGGGACTAATATGACTTAATTTTCAATAGTCGGAGAACCAATTTGGGTGCAATTAAAAGTCATAGAACCAATTTGAGAAAAAGGCATAGTCGGATGACCATTTTGAGAATTAACTCACTATGGGGAAAACATAATCAAAGAAAAAAGTACACTATGTACATAAAATTATGTGTTACACCTATTCCCTCATTAAAAACCTTAGCCTAAGAAAAATCTAGTGGGGAAAAACCTAGCTAAGAGAAAAATAGTACAACTATAAGCCTTCATGGCATGATCTCCAAGATCTAAATCCTTCAAGGCATGT
>CM008335.1:62252-81137 GCA_002525835.2 Ipomoea batatas | reverse complement strand
TAAGACCGGCTTTGGGTTGGTGCGCTTTTTATCCGTTGGTTGTGCAATTCTGACGTGGCATCCACTTCCGGTAGATCCCATAACGTTCTGTACGCACTTTCCTTTATCTCCATGATATTCTTCTTCTCCACACTTAGATTATTTTAATCTAAGCTATTTAAATTTCCGTTCAGCCTTATGGAGAAGTATCAAGACCTGATATGAAGTCTCGTATGATCGATCCACGTCTCGAACTGGATTGATGTCTCGAGAGATCCTATCTCTCGAACTCTGCCTATGTCTCGAGACTTAGTTGATGTCTCGCAGACCCTTATTCCTCCAGTCTCGTCTCGAGCTTACTTCTGATCTGACTATAAACTTACAACACGAAAACTTCTAATATGTTCAATAAGTTTACCTTAAGCTTAAATATTTCCGAGTTGAGCTCAAAGTTACCCGGTTATATTTTCGCTCTTAGTTTACTTGTCGAACTTACATTGATTCCTATCTTTCGAGACTTAGGGGATTCTGATTTACATTTGGTATCATCAAAACCTATTACATAAGGTTCCTAACACTCCCTCTTCCCACACTCTTTGAACCACCCCCAAGAATTGCTCATGATCCCCCCATGCATTGATGAAGGAAAAAGGCCTCCTTCCTAATCTGACTTGTGGCTCCACATCCATTACCAGGGGTGCATGGTCAGAGGAGGCTTTTGAAAGATGATGAACATATGTTTTGAAAGCCTCCTCCCACTCCTCATTCACTAAGCTTCTGTCTAGCCTCTTCCAAACAGCCTGGCTTCTCCTCCTTCCATTCCACCAAGTAAAGCAGTTCCCATAGAAAGCTGTTTCCCTAAGCCCAGCACTGTCCATGCAATGCTGAAAGTCCACACTCTTTGCCATGTTATAGGGTTGCCCTCCTTTCTTTTCCTCCATCCTTAAGATGCAGTTAAAGTCACCAATAACTGACCACCTCTCTCCCTCACTCAATCTTTCAGCAAAAGCCTCAATTTGTGCGCATAGGTCATGTCTAATTCTCCTATTGCAGTTTGCATAGACAAAGGAGAAATTAACACAGCCCAAGATAGGGGCATGCACTTTCAAATTAACCATTTGTTGGCTCATGTCACTTGGCTCAGCAGTGATATCTCTATCCCAAAAGATCCAAATTTTCTCCATACCACAACACCTGTTCTCAAAACCCAAAGAGACAGAGAACTGCCCCAACTGAGACAGATCCCTAAAGGGTTCAATGATGCATACTATTTTTGGTTTATAAGATCTCACCAAGTTTTTGATCCTGTGAGAGGAGCCTTGGGAGCCCACTCCCCTCACATTCCAACAGAGGATCTTCATAAGAAATCCACACTGGAGGCCCCACCCCCCATGGTCATTGCAGCCTTCTTTTTCTGGGCTCTAGTTTTAGCAGGTGGACCTTTAGCCACTCTTGGTGGAGTGTTGTGACCTTTTTGCATCTGCTTGTCCATATCCATTTCAGCTTCTGACTGCCTTACCATTTCCTCCATTTCCTCTTCAGTCACATCCTCCCCTTCAGTTCCCTTATGCTTATCTCCTGGGTCAAAAGTTTCTGTACCAGCATCATAACCCCTTCCATCTTCTGATTCAAAGGGGTTATGCCCTGTAGCATCATAGTCCTGTTTATCACTGTGATTAGGTTCACTTTCAGAAGCATGGTCATTTGTTCCTCCAAACCCTCTCCCAAACATTCCCCCTCTGCCCCTTGCACCAAACCTTCCTCCTCTACCCCTTCTTCCCCCAATGCCTTCCATATTTCCTAAACTCATAGGGCTCTTGGCCTCATACACATTTCTCACAATATTCTGAACCAGTGGATCCTCCATCTGCTTAGGTTTATTTTTCCCAAACATGGATGTCCTCACAGAATTTTCCTCCTGCAAAATACCTTTGCCTTTATCAGGTATACCCTTCTCAACATTATGCTGCCCTACCATAGATTTTCCTCCAGTCCACTTTGACCTCACATGTTGCCAAACATTACCTGCTTTATTCTCTACACTTTTTTGAATTCCAGCAGTCCTTTTAACTCCCTCATTCCCTCTCACACCTTCTCCAGAACCTTTTCCTACTCCCTGCCCAGCTCCTGGATTTCCTAAAAACACACCAACTCTGCAAACATCCACTGAGTGTCCCTGCTTAAAGCACCTTGTGCAATAATGGGGCACTCTTTCATAAACAATTTTCTGATTATAACCCTTATCCTCCATACCAGGCTGTTCTGAGAATCCAATAAAAATTTCATGAACCAAAGGTTTCAATAAATCAATCTCCACCTTTACCCTTGCATAGCTTGGTCTAGTAAAATTTAACGTAGCATAATCTGGGGCCAAAAATTTCCCTATAGGTTTGCATAATTGCTTCAAGGCCACAAAATTAAACAAGTTTGCACTTAGCATAGGGAACCTTATCCAAACTGGAGCCAGACTTGTCTCTTTCTCTGTACTAAACTCCAATGACCATCTGAAAATTCTCATGGGAAATCCTCCCTCCACTGTAATCTGCTCTCTCATCAACATGTTTAAACAATCAGCTTCTTGAGTAAATGCAAGGGACACATGCCTAGGATCTATCCAACCAATGTTTAAGCTTCCTTTTAGAAGAAATTTTGCTGCAAAAAATTTTCTTAATCCTTCAAGAGAAGGTCTACCCCAGGAAAACTTTCCAATCAACAAGAAATTCTCAATAACATTCAATTGTTCCACTTCACCCTCACCAAACCTTACAGCAGGTATTCCCCTGTGTATCCCAGGATGTTTCTCAGCAATGTTGGGCTGTGGAAGCCCTCCAAAGACATTACATGTTCCTTTACTCACATCTCCCGCAAACAATGAAGCATAACTCGGGGGATTGGGAGCATTAGTCCTCTGGTTTCTCTGGCCAGTCCCAGCCCCAGCATTGGGGTTCACAGATTTCATTGTAACATTTTGTCGAACAGGTAATGAGCGTGGTGGAAATCCTTTACCTGTTGCAGCATTTGATTCCAAAGGCTTCTCCAGAGCTTCCCCTGCTTTTGAAGTGGACGGAATATCCTTCGGCATAGTAGACTGAGTCGCAAAAGTGACTCCCTTCAATGGAACAGTGGTCTTTCGATCAGTCGCAAGTCGGGGATCACCCTGAGTTTCTCGATCAGCATCAGTTGTCACCAGGGCCGTCTCGGCTTCAGAATCCTCCGAATCATCATCCTCATCAGCTATTTCAGTTAGGTCATTCTCACTTTTAACAGCAAGCATCGCCACAGCCTTCGCGTACTTCCCTCGAATTTGCGCAATGGCTTTCTCACAACGTTGTTCCATTAGAGCGATCAAAGCATCATTGTCCAGCTTATCAACTTCCGCCTTCGTCATTATTTCATCCTCCTCGTCACTGTGATCAGAACCCCGCCCCAGGTGTGTGTCATTCACCTGTTCAGGCCGAGATGCGGTGTTTTGCGATTCTGCTCGGACCCCCGCCGATCCATTCTCAGACAATGGATGATGCGGCGGAGGCCCTTCCGGGCCACTACCCTCCTCCAGCTTCCTCAAACCGGCGGGATGAACAGCCAAGCCCAAGGAGACGGCCGGAGAAAAAATTGCGATCCAAAAAACTAGAGAGAGGCGAGAGCGTTTTTCCTAGAGAGAGAAAGTGCCGAGCGTGCGCGGGTCGGGTTTGGGGGGTTTAGGGTTTAGGGTTTAGGGTTTGGGTTTAGGGTTTAGGGTTTAGGGTTTACGGTTTTTTTTTTTCAAACATTGGACTTTATTCCTTCTCAAAAACAAGGCACAAGCCCATACAATGTTTAATGGCCCCAAAGTGACCATCTACAAACAAGAGGCATAGCCTTTACAAAAAGTGGTCCCAAAGTGACCACCAACACTTAGCACTACAAAATAACACAAGAGGCATATGCCTTACATCCTTCTCATGCTTCTCAAAGTATTAACCAATCGCAATTCAGCCAAGCAAACATAACCAGGCCCTAGCGGGTGCCATACCAATTCCAGCAAGCTCCAATCATCCTTTTTTCCCTGTTACACATTATGAAGCTAACCTATACATCAAAATAACCAAACTGTTTGCAGTCAAGCTCTCCCAAGAGTCTACTTTCATTTCTCAAAGGTTCACACATCATTCAAGTCACACAAAACATGCATACAAATATAGCTATCCATGGTCCCTGCCCTGTACATGTAGTTGGGATTGATGCCCTCAAAACTGACCCTAAGTGTTACCCTTAGAGATCTAGCTAACCCCCCTGGTGCAAAAACCCTGCATTGTTGTCCAGAGGCATTAATGATGCTCAGTCTCTAAGCAATAACCTCCCTCAGCCCCTCAACCACCCTTAGAGATTACATTGATTCCCCCTGTACAGAGCTCTGCAGTTTAATCAGGGGGAGTCATTCAACATGTATCTCAAAGCAATGGTTATGCTTAACCACCACCCTTTAGGGTAGAGACAACCCAGCCAACACAGAGCTCTGTGTGGTTGCAGGCTGGACTGCTTTATCTCTCCCCAAAGCAATGGATCACAACTCCCTCATCTCCAAACTTCCTCACAAGCTTTCACTCTTATTTAATATTCATTGCTGCATTGCTGTTTGCTTTGCCATTTTCATTTTGCAAATAAAATTCATTCATCTCAACATTTTTGTTCATCATATTCCATTTTTTGATTTCATCATTATTTCTAGCTCACTCCCTTACCAATCCACCAGGACTCAGATTCCATGTTAGAAGAGCACTCCCAAACAAGTGGACATGCTGTGCTGGACCAAGGATATCTATAACACACAAGCAAGCACCCTCCTCCCAAGCAGTTCCCTCCCAGGTCAAAGGTATCAGCTTTGCTGCAAAACAGTGAGTCATTTTGCTGCAGAGGTTAATAACCTAATGTATAAGGAGAAAAAGGATTAGAAGGGATACACCTGCTGCAGTTGCAGATATCCACCAGGGTCCAGCAACAAGTCTGCTCATCCAAAAGCTCTGCTGCTGTGTCATCTGTGATCATTGCCTCATAGAGTCACCAGTTTAGCAACTCAACTCCTCAGCTCACTACAAAACACAGCCAGGTTCATTGCAGCCACAGATTGTAGCTGCATCAAGCTCATCTACCTGGATCCCAAGTTCTGTTCTGATCATGTAAAGGAACAAAGTCCCTGCCAGGCAAAGAAGAGAAGTGTGGAAAGCCTTCAAGGCTCATCATCAATAAAAAATATCTGGGCAAATCCTCCACCTTGCTATAGATCATATTCTGCCCCTTACACCTGCTAAGCAGACACTGTGCCAAACAGTTCACTTTTTTATCACATTTCATCCATTGCACATTGAGGTCATATGGCATCTTATCATCATTAACAGCCTCCATCTCCACTTGTATCTGTCTTAAACCCATCTTTAAACACCATTTCCAACATTCATCCAGTGTATGCTTCCTTATTGCTCCCAACCCTGTGCAAACCCCAGCTAAAACAAAATCACCCTTAGAGTTCCTTATGAAGTAACTGCAACTTCCATCCTTTTCTGCCAAATTAATTTTGATCCAGCCCTTAGGAGGCTTACACCAATTAGCACTTCTCACAATTTTCTTACAACCAAACCCTGCTGCTTTCCTCATGATGAAATTCCAATTAGGAGGGAATGGATCCCAACTTGGCCACTTTCTCATTATACAATCCACCATCCCTTTTGTCACTTTAAAGATTACCCTTGCAGCTGATGGATTTTCACGTCCATACTTACATTGATTGAAATGAGCCCACAATTCCCAGATAATCACTATGGGGAGTCTTTGAGACAAGAATCTTAGCATTCTGTTTTTGGGATGCTGTTTCCACCAATTATAACACACTTGCCTTATACCTCCCAATTGTATTCTATACCCCAAGGATTTTGCAAAAAAGTTCCACACTTGTGATGCTGTTTCTCCATTACAAAACATATGCTGTAGGCTGCTGTACCCTGGGTGCCTGCAGCAAGCACATTTTGATACTATTTCATATCCAAATTTTCTCAGAATATCATCTGCTGTAATTTTATTTTTGAAAACCCTCCAAGTGAGAAATGACATTTTCCAAGGTACTTCCTTTGCCCAACAAGGTTTATACCAAAACAGCTCCTCAGTAGACAGATTCTACTGTCTAACCAAGCTCTTAGCAGATGCTAAAGTGAATCTCCCATCACCATTCAACTTCCAGCTTGCCAGATCTCTGTCTCCATCTCTTAGTGTTATGTTCTGAAGTGCCTGCTGCAAAGGTGAATCCAAGTCCTGCACCATCAAATTCCCCTCCTCCCATAACTCTTTCAACATCAGTTTTGATTGAGATTTTCCTTCCACTCCATATCTCCTTGCTATAGCTCCTTCCCCCATCCAGTTATCCCACCAAAAACTGACCTCTCCATTCCCAACTTTCCACTCAATTTTCTGTTCTGCTATCTCCCTACTGACTAACATTCTTTTCCAAACTTGTGAGTCTCCATATTGCCATGTTTTGCACACTGGATGAGCTCTCTTACAGTATTTTGCTCTCAAAAACTCTCCCCATAGTGATTTCTGGGATCTAAAGTTCCACCATAGCTTCAAACCAGCAGCCTCAGTCACCTCTCTCATCCCTGTTAATCCCACTCCCCTTTCCTGAATTGGTTTTGCTAGGTTGCTCCATGAACTCCAGTGGTACTTTGCCTTCCCATCAATGGTCCCCCAGAAAAAGTCTGCCAGAATTTTTTCAATTTGTTTTATGACTGTTTTAGGGGGACCAATAGCATAAAAGACATGAGTTGGGATTGCCTGCAACACAGATTTGATTAGAATCACCTTACCCCCTTGGGATAGGTGTTTATTTTGCCAACCTTTGCATCTTGCAGATATCTTGGCAACCACAGTTGAAAATAAAGACACTTTTTTCCTTCCAACATATATGGGACATCCCAAGTATGTGAAAGGAAAACATTTTTGCTGAAATTTAGTCACAGATCTGACTTTAGTAACAGCTTCCTTAGAAGCTTTGGGGTGCATGAAGAAAGCACTTTTTTCCTTGCTCACCAGTTGCCCTGACTGACTTTCATACACCCTCAAAGCTTCCATGGTTTTCTGAATGGCACCCCCCTTGCCTGAAGTGAACACAATCATGTCATCAGCAAATGCTAGATGATGGATTTGGGGGCCATTCTTTGGTTGAGTAAATGGAGCTCCATTCTTTGCTATTAACTGTGATAAAAGTTCTGCTGCAAGGACAAAGAGACTAGGAGATAAAGGGTCACCTTGTCTCAATCCCCTTGTAGCATGAAAGAAACCATTCTGAGCTCCATTCACTATGACAAAATACCATATGTTTCCAACAACCCTATCTACCATTCCAATCCATTCCCTGCTGAAACCCATCTTCCCCATCACAGTGGCTACACATTTCCAAGACATCCTATCGTATGCCTTGGTCATATCTAGCTTTAGAACCACATCTTCATTTGAAGGTGTAATTCCATGGCATAGCTCCTGAGCAAGTAGGATATTATCAATGATATTTTTATCTTTGATAAACCCTGCTTGATAAGGAGAAACCACTCTGATCAGGACTTGGGACAGCCTAGAAACCATGATTTTTGTTATGACTTTATTGCAATAGTTACTCAAACTTATTGGTCTGAATTGAGCAAATGTAGCTGGATTTGAGACCTTAGGTATGAGCACTATTGTAGTATGAGTCACAGCCCTAGTTAGGGCTTTGCCATTAAAGAAACTTCTTACCAGACTGTATAAATCATCCTTCACAATGTCCCAGCAGCTTTGGTAGAAACCTCCACCAAAGCCATCTGGGCCTGCTGCACTATCTGCTTTCATACTGAAGACACAATTTTTTACCTCTTGAAGTGTTGGCATCTTTGTGAGCATGGCATTCTCTTCTTGTCCAACTAAACCCTGCAAACAATCATACACACTTAGATTAGCCTCCACCTCCTCCTCTGTGTACAAGTTCTGAAAGAACTTAACAGCCAACTCTACTATCTACTCTTGCCCCTCCTCCCACTTCCCCTCATCATTTTTTATTCTATGTATGAACTGTTTTCTCCTTTTCTCCCTCACAATCCCATGAAAATATTTGGTGTTCCTCTCCCCCTCTACTACCCAATTACAATGAGATTTCTGCTGCCAAAATCTTTCCTCAATTACAGTTTGCTTCTGCAGTTCAGCTTGTGCTTTTCTATAGGCTAGCATGTTCTCTTCAGTTGGGCAGTCCTGCATCTCTCCTTCCACCTCCCTCACCCTTCCCTCTAATTTTTTGAGCTTTGCAAATATATCCCCAAATACCTCCCAGTTCCACTTCTTCAGGACTGCCCTCAGCCTTTTTAGTTTTGTCATGAATGTGAACATAGCATTCCCTTGCACCTCTTCATCCCATGATCTCCTTACAATTTCCATAAACTGCTCATGTTCACACCATACATTCAGAAATGTGAATGACTTCCTTCCCAGTTTCTGTTGTGGCATCATACTGACTAGCAATGGGGAATGATCAGATGTGCCTTTTAACAGGTGTTGTACATAGGTTTGTATTCCATTTTCCCAACCCTCATTAACCAAACATCTATCAAGTCTCTTCCATACTGCTTGTTCTCCATGCCTTCCATTCCACCAAGTAAAGGTATTGCCATAGTAGGATACTTCCCTCAGCTCTGAAATATCAATGCAGTGTTGGAATTCTCTACTTTTCTTCATATCATATCTAGTCCCTCCTTTCTTCTCTTCTGAATTTAGGATGCAGTTGAAGTCCCCTACTACTGCCCATATTCCTTTTCCAATTTCCCATTCTGCCAATTCCTCTAAACCCTCCCATAACTGCTTCCTTATTCCCTTATTGCAACTAGCATATACAAAAGTGATCCACATTTCAGATTCCACCCCTACCATTTTTGTTTTTATGGTTATCATTTGTTCTCTTATTTCAGTAACCTGGACCTCCAACTCTCTACTCCATAAAATCCAAATTTTGCTGTTAGTACAACACCTGCTGCAATCCCAACCTAATGAGAATGCTAACTGCTCAACTTTGCTTTCTTCTCTAAAAGGTTCCAATAAACCTATGATTCCTGGCTGAAACATTGTATTCTCACCAAGTTCTTTAGTCTGTGAAGGGAGCCTTGGGAGCCCACTCCCCTCACATTCCAACATAGGATCTTCATTTCTTTTTCCTTGAAGGGCCCTTGCCCTTCCCAGAGGCCTTAGCCTTCTTTTGATTCCCTCCCTGCCTTTCAGGGGTCAGATTCAGCTCCTGGTACCTTCTCTGTTCCTCAGCAGCAATTTCCTCCTTTTTCTCCTTAACTTCCTCCTCCATTTCTTCACTTATTTCATTTTCAGGAACCACATAGTCCTCATCATCTTCATCATTTTTATCAGGTTTAGGTCCAGGATCATCTTCATCTACACCAACCTCCCCATCTTCTTCTTCTTCATAAAGAGCCTGAAAAGGATTTTTGCAATCCCCAGCCTCTTTCTCCTCCATTCTACCCTCCCTATAACTCCCTCCCCCCAATTCCCTCTGCCAGCACCTCTCCCTCCCCTCCCATACCCTTCATTTCCTCTCCCAGCTTTGTTTTTTCTTTGTGTCTCCCAACTCTGATTTTTGTTTTTCTCTTCCTTTACTTTTTCCATTTCCTTCTCCCTCCACCCTCTCTCCTCAGCTTGCTTGCTTGATTCAGCTTGGTGGTATTCCTCCACCACCACAGGGTCTTTCTGTTTTGGATTTCCCAATCCTTGATTGTATTTCTGGTTCAGAATTGCTTTGTTATTAACTCCCCTTGTGTCTGGGAGCTGGTCTCCATCTTTCTGCTGCCCTTTAGATGTTGCATCTAAGGGTCCATCATTATTCTTGACATTTGATCTCCAAGCTGTACCTGCATTATATCCAGCAAACATACCATTTCTGCAGAGTTCACCAGTGTGACCCTGCTTGAAGCACTTGGAGCAATAATAGGGTACTCTTTCATATTCAATTTTTTGTATGTACCCTATATCCTCCCTTCCTGGTTCCTTAGAAAAACCAATAAAGACCTCTTTCACTAGAGGTTTCAGCAGATCAATTTCCACTTTAACTCTAGCAAAACTAGGTCTTGTAAAGCTCAAAGTTGCATTATCTGGAGTCAGAAATCTGCCAATGGGCTTGCATATCTGTTTCAATGCCTCCAGATTATGCAAATTAGCACTAAGCATGGGTAGTTTTACCCATACAGGTGCTAAACTTGATTCTTTTTCAGTAGAAAAGCCTAAGGTCCATCTGAATATTCTCATTGGAAATCTCTCTTCAAAGAAGATTTGATCTCTCATCAGAATGTTCAGACAGTCCTCACCATTGGAAAATGCCATTGTTATGTGCCTAGGGTCTATCCACCCAATGGTGACAGACCCTTTTAAAATGAAATTTTCAGCAAAGTACCTTCTGATGTCCTCCAGTTTAGGCTTACCCCTTGAAAACTTTCCAATCAGGAGGTGATCTTCAATTTTGTTCAGTTGTCTCACCTCCTCTTCCTCAAATCTGACAGCAGGTAGCCCTCTATGCACTTCAGGGGCCTTGTCAGTGATCACAGGTTGTGCAATGTTAGCAAATACATTAGTACTTGCTTTATTTGTTTCCTTAGCAAAAAAGGATGCATAGCTCTGTTGTGTTGCCTTCTGGCCCCCTCCATTAGTTGCCTTTGTTCCCATATTCATGTTTTCCTTCTTTCCAAATCCCCCTCCCATTCCTTGTGAGTGTATTTTATTCATATCACCCCCCACATTTCCAGCAATTCTCACAGAGGCATTTTCACGAACACCTGCTGTGTTTGTTGGTTTGGTTCTGATGTTATCTTGATGTCTTTCCCCATCATTAACTGGTTTGCTCCCATTCAAAATTCTTTCATCTTTTGATTCAATAGGGATTTCTCCCTTAATCTCTTTCTCTGCTGTTTGATCTTTAATTTCAGTTGTAGGAGCCATATGTACCTTCATTGGCGGGATTGGATAATCCCTTTCCTCTATTGGTTTCATGACTCCCGCTCCCTGTTGTGTTCGATTGTTCTTATTGCTTTTGGAGAGCTCCTCAATTTTGCTTTCCACTTCACTCGCAAAAGCAGATTCCAATTTGCTGCTGTTAATCATCGCTTCAGTTTTTCTTTTGATTTCTTTTGAAATTTCCTCCATAACATGTTTTGGTAAGAGTGTTTCCATGTCTCCTTCGCCATTTTTGGAGCGCTCCATTAGATCATCCAGCACTCCAGGACTCACAGGCAGTTTCACATTGCCGAATCGCACTTTGATCATATCTGTATACTCGCTGGAAGCTTCCGATTCGTGCGATCGGACTGGACTCTCTGTTTCTTCATTGATTTCTTTTTTATTTTCTTTGCTTTCTTTTAGATCAGTTACCTCCTCTCCCTTCACATTTTGGAATTCATCGGAGTTCAATTTCCTTACAAAATTTTGCATTGCAGCATCCAATTGCTGGATCGATTGTCCCTTCCCGCTTCCTTCCACTTGCATGCCGTAAAACTTCATCAGATTCCTCCACAGCTCTATCGACGATTCATGATCGGACTTAGTTCGATTCTCCTCGTCAGTTAGCTCCTTCTTCAGCGACGTAACCGCTGCTGGATCTCCCTGTTGCGACAGCGCTACTGGTGGCGCCATCGTCGGATCGCCTTCCTCAGCCATATCAATTTACGGCCGTAAGGCCGAAGAGTTTCTGTTCTGCTCGTTGGCGTAGCAGTTCAAAATTCCTCAAGATTCTCAAGTTTTCCCGTAAAAAGTTTTCGGACCTCAATTCCTAGAGAGAAGTCAGAGCATTCTAGAGAGAGAAAGTGGGGGGCGAAAATGACTTGGGTTAGGGTTTAGGGTTTAGGGTTTTAGGGTTTTAGGGTTTAGGGGTTTAGGGTTTTAGGGTTTAGGGTTTAGGGTTTAGGGTTTAGGGTTTTTTTTTTTTTTTTAAACAAACCATGGTCTTTATAGATCATCAAACAATAAGGCAAAGCCTTTACAGAGTCTTGGTCCCATAGTGACCTTCAAAACAAAAGAGGCAAACATTAAATTGCCTATCTAACTACAAGAGGCCATGCCTTTACAAAGCTAATCATCATATTCTAACAACAAACATTGCAACTGCTACACATCAAGCAAGAGTAAACCAAAAGTGCTTCATCCTTCCTTCAGAATAGCATGAGTCTCCCAAGGCCCCCAAGGGCTACATCCCTTTAGTCTCATCCTGACCATATTTCTTTCCTGCATTCCAAATAGATTGCATCCACCATCCACTTCATTTCCTTGTCAGTAACCATCCACCAAAACCCCCTGTGCAAAACTTGATCCTTCCTAGAAACAGTAACATGGGAATATGCACCAGTCTAGCGTACAACATGCCTTTTCACCCTTGAGCTAAAGAACGACTCTAACTTATGTGGATCTCCACATTTGTACAAGAAAGAGCCACCAAAATCCCAACTCAAGCAATGAAACTGCCCTCATGACTTAGGAAGGTGTGCTGCACAGAGCTCTGTGTTTTAAACCAGCAGACCCCTTTCCCCCAAACCCTAAGCAACAGCTTGAGACAAGGGCATACCCTTAACCCAGGACAGACCAAGCCCTATGCAGATCTCTACATTTATAACAGGGTTGGTCTCATTGTGTCCAGGGCCAAGCAATACACCAAGACATAATTAAATCAAACCATGTTTTAGCCAACCTTTCATTCACATTTCACTTCACTTTTACTTTTCACATTCTTTGTTCCATTTTTCAGAACCTTTCAGCATTCAATTTTTCAAAATTTCTAGCTTTATAACAGCAAGCCAAATTCCATGCCTTAAGCACCTAGACTAGCAGAATTCCCACCCTCCTGTTTCAAATAAAGGATCAAGCCTGCAACTTCTTTCACATATCCATAGTTCTGACAAGTAATGAACCAGAGTGTGGATGCACTCCCAGCCTGCAAGACTGAAATATACCAGTTTGAAGCAAAGAAACATAGCCCACAGGGCATTAGAAAGCTCATCTACCTGTTGGACTCAATGAAATTCCTGCTGGCCCCCTCACTCAACTGCCTAGCCTCTGTAATGATCCTGCAACCAGCCTCAGAGTGAAGTCCTGCAGCAGACCACCATCATCAGCCCATGCCTCTCAGTTCCTCCAACCTCCTTGTACCTGCACCTCAAGCCTCAGAATGATGACCAGCAGTAGCCACCACCATCATCAGCCCATCCTATGCAAAGTCATGCCCAGGGGTCACAGCAAAATGAGGGATGCCTTCCAAGGACATTAGCCTCCAGAATCCATCTGGGAGCCCTCCCTCCTTAAGGAAAATCAAGCACTGACCATCACACCTTTCAACCAAACAATTAGCTAGACAATTCACACTTGTTTTGCATAAGCTCCACACAGTTTTGCCACCCTGAATCATAGCCTTCTCCCTCAGAAGCCTAGGCTCATCAGATTCAAGCTCCACATTCACAAGCTTCCTCCTCCTGCACCAAGCCCATATTTCTTGCACCATCAGACCCCTTACTTCATTCAGGGATTGTCCATTCTGCACAGAGAAAACACCAGCCAGACAGAACTGGCCCTTAGCATTCCTTATGAAGAAGCCACAACTTTTCCCCCCCACTCCTTCTGCCAAATTAACCTTAATCCACCCTCCTGGAGGCCTGCATCAACCCTCTTTAGTGATCACCTTCTGCACCCCAAACCTCTTGGTCCTTCTCAAAATTGCTTCCCAATTTGGTGGAAATGGATCCCACCTTGGCCACTTTCTTGTGATACACTCAGCAATTCCTTTTGCAACTTTAAACTTGACTCTTGAAGCTGAGCTTTTACATTTTCCATATCTGCACTGAGAGAAGCAAACCCACAGCTCCCAGATAATTACCATGGGCAGCCTCTCAATCATAAATTTTTCCAGCCTATTCTTCACCTTCCTCCCCCACCAATGATAACACACTTGTTCCAGAGTCCTGGGCTGCACATTCATTCCCAGGGATTTCCCAAAATAGCCCCAGACCTCTCTTGCAACTTCCCCTGTGCAGAACACATGTTGTAAAGTGCATCCTGTTGGAATGGAGCAACAATTACACTTTGAAACCATTTGGTATCCAAATCTGGCCAACACATCATCTATAGGAACCTTCCTTTTGAACACTCTCCAGGCCATGATAGCCATTTTCCAAGGCACATGTTTCATCCAGATCCTTCTGCTCCAATGCCTAGAGCACATCTTGTTACCTTCCTCTCTTTTTTAAAACTCTTTTGCTGCTGCAAATGTGAACTGACCACTTGATGTAGGCCTCCAAACTGCCTTATCAGCCACCCCCTCCCTCAAAACTATTCTTGACATCCTCTCCCTTAGCCTGCTATCCAGCCCCTCTACCTCCCAATTCCCATTTCTATAATAGTCACACAGTTTATCTCTTGCCCTTGTTTTCCCCTCAATACCCAACACCTTTGCCATTGCTCCCTCACCTGACCAATTATCCCACCACAAGCTCACATTTCCCTCCCCTACTTTCCACATGATTTCCCCCTCCACTCTCTCCCTTGCCTCCACCATCCTCCTCCACACATGGGAATCCCTGTATTGCCACACTTTGCAGACTGGATTAGCCCTGTTGCAATATTTTGCCCTTAGATAATCTCCCCATAGTGACTTTTCTGTTCTAAAGTGCCACCACAACCTAGTTCCAGCAGCAGCCACCATCTCCCTCAAACTGGTGAAGCCCACTCCTCCTCTATCTATGCTCTTTGCCAAGGAACCCCAAGAGCTCCAGTGATACTTCTGCTTACCATCCACCACCCCCCAAAAGAAATTTGCAAAGGCCATCTCTAGCTGCTTGATCACAGCCTTGGGGGGGTTAATGGCTGAGAACACATGCATTGGAAGTGCCTGCAACACAGTTCTGATTAGCGCTGCCTTGCCCCCTTGAGATAGGAGCCTGGTATGCCACCCTTTGCACTTTGCTGTGACCCTGTCAATCAAAGTAGAAAACAAGTCCACCCTCTTCCTGCCCATGTGTATAGGGCATCCAAGGTATGTAAATGGGAACAATCTATGCTGACATTTTGTTATAGCCCTCACCCTCCCAACCTCCTCATTGCTCACATTTTTATGCATGAAAAAGCCACTTTTATTTCTGTTAACCAGCTGTCCTGATACACTCTCATAACACTCTAAGGCCCTCATGGTTTTTCTCAACTCATTCCCTTTCCCTGTTGTAAAAACAATCATATCATCTGCAAAAGATAAATGGTTAATCTCAGGCCCCCCCCTTGCTTGGGTAAATCCAGCACCAGTCAATCTTAACAAACAGGACAACAACTCAGCAGCTAGAATGAAAAGGCTGGGAGATAATGGATCTCCCTTCCTAAGGCCTCTTGTAGAATGAAAAAAACCACACTGCTTACCATTAACAATAACTGAGTACCAATTGTTACTTATTGTCCTTTCCACTAAACTCACCCACTCTTTGCAAAACCCAAATTTTTCCAAGACAGCTAAGACACATTTCCAGGATATCCTGTCATATGCCTTAGTCATGTCAAGTTTCAAAATTACATCCTTATTCACAACAGTCATCCCCTGGCACAGTTCTTGTGCCAAGAGGATATTATCAATTATGCTTCTTCCCTTAACAAAACCAGCCTGATATGGACCAATAAGCCTAGCTAGCACATCAGCTAATCTCATAACCATGATTTTTGAGACAATCTTGTTGCAAAAATTGCTTAGGCTTATTGGTCTATAGTCAGTGAAAGTGGCTGGATTTGGAATTTTTGGAATTAGGGTTATTGAAGTGTGTGTCATGAACTTTGTCAGGGACTTGCCCTAAAAAATTTGAGCTATTACCTCACACAAATCTCCTTTGATGATCTCCCAACAACTCTGGTAGAATCCTCCACCAAAGCCATCGGGGCCAGCTGCACTGTTTGGGTTCATGCTAAAAACACAAACCCTGATTTCTTCTTCCATTGGTGTCTGCATCAGTTTTCTATTTTCATCCTCAGTGACTCTTCCCTGCAAACAATCAAGCACTGTTAACTCAAGCTGAGTCTCCTCAGCAGTGAACAATTTCTGATAAAACTCCACTGCCAGATCAACCACTTGGTCCTGATCCGTTATCCATTCTCCCTCATCATTTTTTATTTTATGAATCACTTGCTTCCTCCTCTTCTCCCTCACTAAGCCCTGAAAGTATTTTGTGTTTCTCTCCCCCTCCACCACCCACTGCACATGAGATTTATGCTGCCAATACTTTTCCTCTACCACAACTGCCTTTTGCAATTCTGCTAGAGCCCTTTTGTATCTGAGCAAGTTCTCCTCAGAATGATCACTTTGCACTAACTCCTCAGCCACCCTCACCTCCCCTTCCCTCTTTTTTATATTTTCAAAGATATTCCCAAAGACCTCCCAATTCCACCTTATCAACTCCCTCTTAACTTTTTTCAATTTTGTCTTAAACCTATACATTGCATTTCCTTCTACTCTCTCCCCCCACACCTCTTTTACAACTCCAGAGAACTGCTCATGATCACTCCACATATTCAAGAACATAAAAGGTTTTTTCCCAAATTTCAACTGAGATTCCACCTCCAGTACCATAGGAGAATGATCAGAGGAGGATTTAGATAGGTACTGAATGTAGGTTTTTAGCTTCTCTTCCCAGCCAGTGTTCACCAACCCCCTGTCTAGTCTTTTCCAAACAGCCTCCCCTCCTTGCCTTCCATTCCACCAGGAAAAGGATCCTCCATAGTAGACCACATCTCTTAGGCCAGCCTTATCAACACATTCTTGAAATTCTCTGCTTTTTGCCATGTTGTATGCATTGCCTCCCTTTTTTTCCTCACTGTTTAAGATACAGTTAAAGTCTCCTAATGTCATCCAACCCTGGTCCTCTGTTATACTCTCAGCAAATGATTCTAGGTACTCCCATAGCTCCCTCCTCACTCTTGGATTACAACTTGCATAGATAAAAGTCATGTATACCTCCTTGTCAACCTCTGCCATTTCCACCTTTAATGTTATTGCTTGGTCATTTACCTCCATCACACTCCCCAGTCCACAGGATCCATATTTTTTCATTCTCAATTCCCCTACTCACATCCCAACCTAAAGCAATACTCAAATCTTTTCTATGACACATCTCCCTCATTGGTTCACAGATGCAGACAATCCTTGGCTTGTAAATCCTCACCAAGCTTTTGATTCTGTAAGGGGAGCCTTGGAATCCAACCCCCCTTACATTCCAATATAAAATCTTCATGATCCTTTCCTGGGCGGCCTACCACCCCTTTTTTGGGCAGTACTACCTTTCACTCCAGAACCACCACCTCTCTTAGCAGTGGTCTCCCCCTTACTCGCCATTTCCTCCACCTTCTTTTGATTTCTTGTTTGCCTAGGTGACAGATTTAGAGCCTTGTTTTCTCTTGCCAATTTAGCCTTAACTTCCTTCTCCTTAACCACTTTCTCGCTTTCTTCATCCTCAGCCTCACTCAATTCTTCAGATATCTCATAATCCCCATCCTTCTTGTCAGAATCAGATAACACTCCCTCACCTGGATCAAGGTTTGCCTTGTCCATTCTTTCCAATTCCCCTTCCTCCAAATCCCCAATGTTCCCCAACTCTTGGTATGCATTATGTCCCCTCCCATAAATCCTAAACCTATAATCTTCCTCCATATCACTATCTACCCCACTCTTCCCAGGATCCACTACTGCCTGTTTTTCAATTTTCCCCAGATCTAGGGGACTTTTCCCTCCTGAACAGTAATCCCCTCCCTCAGACTCCAAAGGATCATCATATTTCCTCTTTCCTTCCTCAACCTGTGTCTTTCCTTCCCCTACCTTCTCCTTTCCTTTTCCTTCTACTGGTACTCTCCTCTCCTGCTGGTTCCCAGCAGGAGCCTGAGCACCTTGCTTTTCCTGTTGATTCTGTTCTGCCTGATTACCAGCCTCTGGCTGCTGGTTTTGGTTCTCCTAATTACCAGCATTTGATTGCTGGTTCTGCTGGTTTTGCTTTGCTTTATCAGCAAATGTCTGCTGATTTTGTTTTGTTTGATTACCAGCAAATTTCTGCTGGTTCTGTTTTTGTGCTTGTTGCTGTTGAGGCCTCCTGCCTCCTTGTGGTTGCTTTGAGCCATTACTTTGGCTCCTGGTGCGGTTGTTTGACCTTTCCCTTGAAATATTCCTTCCTCTTTGGCTCTGCCTTCCCTCCACTGGATTGGAACCACCTGCATAACCTGCACTACCAGCAAATATTCCAACCCTGCAAAACTCCACACTATGTCCCTGTTTGTAGTATTTAGAGCAATATAAAGGCACCCTTTCATAAACAATCTTTTGAATATAACCCTCATCCTCCTCTCCTGACTCCCTAGAGAAGCCTATAAACACTTCTTGTATCCTAGGCTTCAATAGGTCAATTTCCACTTTGACTCTAGCATAGCTAGGTCTAGTGAACTTCTGTGTTGCCTCATCAGGAGATAGCAATCTCCCTAGAGGCTTACAAATTTGCTTCAAAGCTGCTTCAGAAAATAGGTTAGCACTCAAATGAGGGAGCCTAATCCTAACTGGAGTTAAGCTTGATTCCCTTTCAGTAGAAAATCCCAAAGTCCATTTAAACAATCTCATAGGAAACCGCCCATCAAATAATATTTGACCATGCATCAATATATCTAGGCAGTCCCTTTCTTGTGAAAATGTGACACCCCAACCTCACACAGGCTGAGATAGATAAAACTTAACACAACAGCTGCCTATCTCAACCAACAAACATAACATAGCGAAAGCGAATTTAAAACTTAAGGGGCATCATGCCACATCTAGGTAAGATAACACAACCTAGATGCACAGGCTAACCATAAAAACGGAACTGTATAAACGAC
>CM008334.1:48081594-48093771 GCA_002525835.2 Ipomoea batatas | reverse complement strand
TTTCACTCTTGAATGATTTGTTGGATGGATTGTTTACAAATGAGCCTCCATGAGGGATATTTATTGTTATTCCTCCTCCTTAATGGATTGTGGAGATTTATTTGATCCAATGGCTAAAAATCTATCTGTAGAACTTTCCCTAAACCTTTACCAAAACTAAGGGTTCTATAATGTTATAGAATGTTCTATGCTTTTCTGATCTACTACCCCTAAAATTATGTATACAATTCTAGAACATTCTAACATTATAGGAAGCTATGTACAACTCCTAGAAAAATCTAGAAAGACGTAGCAACCCTCAGAAAAGTGTAGCAAAGTGTCACGCGCATTACAATCACCACCAAAGATTTTTGAGGGGCTTTTTGCACAATTGGAGGAAAGGAGATGATTTGTAGTGTTGCGAAGAGGAAAAAAATTGCAGTTCGTTTAATTTTTGTGACTCCCAATTCTATAAAAAATGAAGACCAATCTTGCTTGGTGCGTGTGTAGCAAACTCGACTTCCTAGCGGGCACATTAATAATAATATTTTTTTTGATAATCCTTTACTTGACAAAAATTGAGCAAATTTGAATAGGTAAGGATATGGATACGTAATTGGCTTAGTAGTAAAGCACAGAGTAATAAGGATATGGATATGCACTTGTTAAATTAGATTCACGCTAGTTTACTTCAAATGAAATGCTAAACCAAAACATCCAATGTTTCTAAGAGCAACACCATAGTCTCAGTGTGGACCATTGTTTACTGTCACTAATAAATATTTATTTTTTAATATTCTGAATATTCATTTTTAGATAGTATACTAAAAATAAATTTTGTAATACAATAAAAATAAATATAAAAAATGAACATATAGTACACCATAAATAAATTCCCAGTATATTAAAAATGAAAGTATATATTAGTGAACCATGATCCATTGATCCACAATATAATGATTATAGTCTTATATGATTGGGCTCTTCATTAGGAAAAAAAAAAAAAAACTCGCCAACCAACTTTATATATATGGGAAATGAATCATACACAAAATTGTTCCTAGACGAAAACTAAGAATTAATCTTAGTCGTCAATTTGGCATAATCTAACGGTTCTGGTCTATAGCACCGAGAAAAAACTCATAGTAACATTTTGGTAATTTTCAACACTATACCCTATATTTTGCCCAATTTGAAAATTTTGTGCACTTAGAGATTACCTTTCAGAATTTACGGTTTAGTTATTTTATTTAGATTTCAAAATTTAGGTTTTTAGTTTAAGCTTTACAGTTTGACTCTGTTTGGCAGAGCTTATTTAGGAGCTTATAGCTTATTTTAAGCTACTAATAAACTATAAGCTCTGTTTGGTAATGTTCTCAAAATAAGCTAGTAGCTTAAAATAAGAGCTTATTTTGAAACGCTACTTGGGGTAGCTTTTTAAAATAAGCTAGTAGCTTTTTAACTTTTTTCCATCTTTATCCTTATTATTTTAAATAAATGACATCATTTACACTCTCAATTAAAACCCTTTTGACATTTTTTTTTTATTTATAGAGGAAGGGGGAAACCCATTTACAGATGTACATCAGTTTTGGTTGTACAAGAAACGCCATATAGGGCAGCCTAATCTATCAAACTCCACCAGATTGATGACGTCTATCGGTGGTTGAGTTACGCAGTGGAATCCTTTTGGGTAGTACTTTGACGCCTTCGCCATTTTATCTGCTACTGCATTGACTTCTCGAGGAACAGCTACCAACCTCCAGTGCAACGTACTTCGAAGTTCCTGTCTGCATGCCTTGACAATGTTTAAGATCGGTGCCATTACCCTTGCTCCATCTGTGAATGCTTCAATCAGTTCTATCGAGTCTCCTTCTAGTACAATGTTTTTGAAGCCCATGTGGTTAGCAAGCTGTATGCTTCTTAGTAGGCCCAGGCTTCTGCTTGGAGAGGGGGGCAATTCCCTAAGTTATTGACAAATCCCCCTAATTTTATTTTGATTATTGTTGGTTGTAATTTCAGTTTGATATTTATGTTTGAACATTAATTTTTGTATTAACTAATCTTATAAATTATAAATATTTTTTTTACTTTATATACTTTCAAATATATGTTCTTACTTTATATTTTATTTAAATATATTGATTTCATTATTTTATATTAATATATAAACAAACCGATTTTAAATTTAAAATTATTTAAATTGTATGAAGATGTCATTTTTAGTCTTTTTACATTTATCAACTTATCAAAAAGCTAATTTTACCAAACACTTTTAAGCATAACAGCTCTTCAGATTTCAGCTTCGAGCTTATAGACTTTCAGTTTTCAGCTACTTTTCAGATTTCAGCTACCTTTTCAGCTAGGTTTGCCAAACATAGCTAGGGGTGAGCAAACGGTCGGTCGGTTACATAACCGACCGAAAAACCGAAAAACCGATAACAAATTTTGACGACCATAACCGACCGAAACCGACCGAAGTAAATGCTATAACCGACCGAAAACCGATCATCGGTTTCGGTCGGTTATATCGGTTAACCGAAAAACCGAACAATTTTACTAGTTAACAATTTAATCATACAATGATGCAAACCCAGTAACAGAGTTTGGAATTTTACAAACTTGAAACTCAAATATTAATTTTCTCAAGGTCTCAAACACAGTACGTAACTCCATTNTTTATTATATATAAAAGGCAAAAATACTTAAAAGGCAAAAATATTAATGTTATATAAATGGCCAACGGACATGGGCAGGGAAAGGCTGCGCCACTGTCCACGCTCTTTCCCGTGCTCTCCTCTCCTCTTTGCGACATGTCATATACTCATATGAGGTCAGGTGTGAATAATTTGGTGTAAAATCGATTAAGTGATTGCAACTCTGTAATATGTCAAACATCTTGTGTTCAGATAGTACATCGGTGATTCTCTTTAAGGGAATATCACATGATTGGACTTCAATAGTGAAAATAGCCCATCCCACCGCGGACTTAATTTCTGACAAACTTTTGCGGGCCGCAGCCCACATGGGTTGCGGGTCTTTAGTGGGTCAAGCCCGTTAAGCTTGCTCTTTCGCGATCAAATTTTTTTGTAGTCCTAACCCGCTCCACTGTGGGGCGCTCGCGGACTTCGGTCCATTTTGATCGTCCTAGGTGAAGTATTGACTCTTTAGGCTGTATAGAATATTTAGAAAAATTGATTCAATTAATTTATAAATATAAATTTTGGTTCGATTAACAGTTCTTGATCACCCGCCGGAGGGGCTTTGGAATTTGCTGAATCGTGATGCCAAGGGATCGTCTTCTTGTAGGCGGAGATAGTTTTCTTGGACCTGCGGGTCCTTTCACTCACCAAAAAAAAAGTATTTTCAAAAAAAAAAAAAAACAGTTAAAGTATTTTACAAATTTATTTAGTTTGATTCGATTAATACGGTTCAATTATTAACCGAATGAACATCCTAGACTCATCTCCATCATTTATTTCCAAAACAATACTTTATTCCTTTGTTTTTACTTTCCTCAATTTCTCATTTCTCTAATTTTTACCTTTTTTATTTATTTATTTTTATTTTTTTCAAATTCATTTTTGAAACTTAATTTTTTTTATAAAATAGTGTTATAAATTATGTTTACAAATAAATAAATTGTAGTAACATGAATGAATTGAATATAACATTTTTTTTAATACTACTAACTCTATTACAATGCAGTATCAATTCATTCTATTATATTGAATGAATTGAATATAAATATGAATTAATGGATGGTTTCTGTAATTAGCTTTAAAACACAGATGGAATATTAATTAATAGTATAATAAATAAAACTACAATTCAGAATGAGTTATACTATATATGTCTGTGCTAAAAATATTGCTAGTAAAGTTGGTATTCATCCATTTTTTTACCAATAAAATAATACTATAATTGCTACTAAAATAATATGTAAGTAATACTTTTTAGAAAATTTATAATTTTAGTCCCTCAATTTTTTTCCATTTAATTGTTAAAAAAAAAAAATTGAAAGAGAAGGGTGACCCGAAAACCATGTTAGTGATCTCTCATGATGATGTTTCTCCTTGCATTGTGGGAATATTTGAATAATCTTCCAAGAGGGTATCCAAGATCCCAAATGGTGGTTCCGCAAACTCTTTGCACTCACTAGTTATCTGTTTCCCAAAATATTTGCTATGATATTAACTACCCTATTACGTTCTCAGAACACATGTGCGATGTTGATCATCGATGCTCCATTCTTTCCTCATCCACGTCGTGCATTGCTGGACAATTTGACACATTGGTCTCCTTGACTCATTCTCTCCATTCACCAATTGAATATATATCTTCCACGCTCCATGCTCACTCCAAGCTAGCCCCACATAATAGTCCACCCTTCAATTTCTGTTGCGTGATTTTTTTAGTAGTCGTAGGTGAATCCTCCTCTCCAACTGTCATTCTTGTCTCTTAGGATGCCTCGCAGCTAGCATGGTCTCTATTATGTATGTTTAGTTGTTTTAGTTCATTATATAATTATCAATTGCAAAATTACTCTTCAATATAGCTAAGTATGTGTGATTTTGATCATTCTACTATGATTTTTCTTTTTTCAAAAATTAACTTCCAATCCAAATTTAATTATTTTTTTATACTGATAACCACAAGTTAAATTCTAAACAACAATTAACAAGAAATAATAACAAAGTGACCAATGTCATACATATTTAATTACATGTGAAAAGTAATTTTGTAATCGATAATTTTTAAGTATTGAAATTATTAATCAAGAATGAGAAAGACTACAAATGATTTTTTTTCCCTATATATATTTTTGTATTACTCCATACAATATATGAGTTGGTGCATTCCATTTTGACTTGGTGGTGTTGATCATAGGTGATTGCTCTCTCTTTTTTTTTTTTTTTTTTAAATAATTTTCTTTCAAGTTCCTTTATACTTTGCAAATTGCAATACGTAAACTTAGCTTAATAATGAGCAGTGACTGCAAGCAACTTCTAAGCAACTGTATGAAAGCAGCCATCGTATCAAATTTGGTGAAAAATACCAAATAAATAAAGTCAAAATATATAATATTACCCATATATAGAGAGGGGTGGGGTGGGGGTTGAATCTCATGATAAATAGTGTCAATTTGGAGGCAATATTGACTCTTTGTGGCTTTATGCTTCAGTAAGTTGATAAAGTAGCTTAGTTATGAACATATATTGCATTCTAACAGAGTCAGTAGTACTAAGGCGGTGTTTGGCAAACGGCTGATAGCTTATAGCTGATAGCTGGTTGGTTTAGCTAGTAGCTGATGGCTGATTGCGTTAACTGGTTTGACCAGCTGGTTGTATTAGTTGGTTATAAAAAACTGTTTGGTAAATTAGCTATTTACTAGTAGCTGATTGAATGTAAAATGACATTTAAGAGTATTATTATTATTATTATTATAAAATAACAAACACACCACCCATTTAAAAGTAAATCACATTGATTTTAAAGGATAAAATAGTCAATATACCCATTGTTCCCAACCAGCTGATACAAAAAGCTACATCCATTAGCTTTTCAATTTTCAGCTTATTGGCCCAATAAGCCAACGCCAATAAGCCATTTACCAAACACTTCAAAATAGCTTATTGATTGGTCAAAAAGCTAAACTTGGTCAAATAAGCTAAAATTTGGCTTATAAGCCAATAACCAAACACCCCCTAAAAAAATCAGGGTAACATTTTTGTAAATAAGTAAAAGCTTTTTTAGATAAGCTAAATATGGGGAATTGCATCCTTTTGTGAAAAACTCGGATTAATTTAGACTAAATAGACATTGTTTTCATTGTTTTACACATTGTTTTAAACTAAATACATAGAATGTCGCCAAGGGCCTTGTAGTCCAGTGGCATCAAACCCTTCCCTGTATACGGGAGGTGGTGGGTTCGAGCCTCAGTGGAGGCGTTGCTGTCTCTTTGTTCTTCAGTAGGTTGAGAAAGTAGTTTATGAACAGATACTACACTGTAATAGAGTCAGTAGCATTCAAAAAAAAATACAGAATGTCTAAAGCATGCATTGTTTTCATACTAGGAATGAAGCCTAACATACATACATTCGTTCATTTTGTTAGATAGACGGAACAAAATTTATCATCATTTCTCACAAAAATCACTATTTATTCCACATGATCATTTTCATATATATTCCGTATATGAGAAAGTTTATGATATTGATTGGCACCAATGCCGCGTGTACTAAGTATGAAAGTAATTGGTGCTTGTCCGTAAGGACAATCCAGGTGATAAGAGTGCTCTACCTACAGCCGAGAGGTTGGAGATTCGATCCTAAAACCCCTGAACCAGTCAACTATGGATAACCTCTCGTTAAAAGAAAGTAATTGGTGCCTTCAAAATTTACGGAAGTTCCTATTATGTTTTGATTCTTAAAGGTCCTTTTGGCATCTAATGCTTTTGTGGTCAAATCCAACACTAAAAAAGCTTACACATAAAGCAAACAAAGAATCACAACGCATTGAATTAAAAATTGGCAATGATATATTTGAGTCTCGTACTTAACATTGGTTGAGTCTTCATTATTTTTTAGAATATTTAACACCATATCATTGTAATCAATTATCATAAGTTATGGACAACCCCATCCAAATTAATGAGACAATTAGTATGGTAACTACAAAATTGCAAGTTCAATTTCCAGTGATCCTTCGCTGCTTAGGGTCACAAGGCGGGCTTCAATAATCTTCCATTCTCAATAGTAATGGTTGTCTAACAAATTTTACTCATGTTTGTGGGACTTTATGTGGTGGTGGTGTAGGTGTCTGGATGCTAGCTTGAAGATGCATGAGAGAAAAGAGAGAGAAGGAAAAATAAAGAATCGTCAAATTAAATCTTTTTCTGTTGATCAAAATTCATTTGATTTTACTTTTTTTGAGTAGTCAAACACTGAAAATTTTGATAAATAACTTTCTAAAGTTTTTTTTTTTTTGGGATTTTTAAACTTATCCTAATTGAATAATACAGTCTTATTTGTGGACTACTTCATGAATAAGTGAAAACAAATGGACGTCTAGTCAAGATTGGAGGGGAAGTAATATGTCACTGCTTATGAAATATGTCATTATATTGCTTATATTTTAGTATAGTACTTCTTTTAATTATAATGATTAATTAATCATAAGTATAAAGTGAAACAATAACGAAAGAGACACAAATAGTAAATAAGTACACCTATATATAGTACGGAGTATATGGAAATAATTTTCTGTAGTGTTTAAATTGGTATATTGTTAATGATAATTAATTGATTTAGGAATAAAGGATTATATGAAAGCAATGCCGTAAAAAAGCAGTATAATAACATGATTGACAAAATCACTATGGGCTGATTGTGCTCCTTGGGCGTCTGAAGGGCGCTTAGGCGGTGATTAATCGGTGCCTAGGCACCCGTTTATTTTTTATTTATTTTTTACTTTATAAAAATTAATCTAGAAAACATCTAGAGTTTGTATAATTTAAGGTTATTTTCTTTCAAATGATGTCGTTTTGAGCGAAATAACCTGTTTTAAAAAACAATAGTTAATCCGCCGATTAGGTGGCCTAGTCGGCGCCTAGAAGGCCTAGGCGGTCAGCGTTTAAGCGGTCTAGACGAATGCCTAGACCATCGATTATAGTGATACGCTAGGCAGTCGGCCGGCGCCTACCGACGCCTAGGCGAAATTTTTGCAACACATGTGAAATTGGATTGGGGACTTCCATTAGGAATTGAACTTGGAATCTCGCAGTCACTAAGTCAAGTGTCCAACTAACTGTCCAATCAACTTGGCTAGGATTACATCATTTTCATTTGAATGCAACCCCATTCTCATTTGAACTTTGAATTAGCTACCCGAAGGTACACTTTGGGTAAAGTCCGCTTTGTGATTCTAGTCGACAAATTACCACAAAGAGATCATCCAATATAAATTATCGATAGTTAACTGCTTCAAACCGAAAAAGCCAATAAATAACTACTGCCATTAAAAATCAAATTTGAAATCTTTTAACTACTTTACCAACCATATGACCAACTACGTGGAGTTGCCCATTCTTATTTGACCTAACCCTAGACCTGACAATTATGGATACGACCCGTTAACACGACATGAACTCGAACATGAAAATAATGGGTTAGTGTTTAGCCTTAACGTGTCTTGGGTTGTTAACGGGTTGACTCGTTAAGAACCCGTTATGTTTCGTATCTTAACGGGTCAATTCGTTAAACCTATTAAGAACCCGTTTAACCTGTTAACATTATCGCGTTAACCCGTTTAGAACACACTAAGGACTAAGGATGAATTTACTAAATTAGGTCAAGATCCTACACCAATTATTGATGTTCTTAAATTTGAATTTTTATTATTTTCAATTTTATTCTAAAAACTAGTATGAACTTCTTTAATTTTGAGTTTGGATGTTATTTTATCATTGTATGAATGTTATAAATTGAATATTTTTTTTAGTTTGTTTGATGGATTGAATTGTAGGTTTTTTTTTTAACTTAACTTTAAATTTTAGTTTTTTAAATATATTAATATTTTTAGCGGATTTAGTGTCATATCGTGTCGAAACGAACCGAAACCTGTTAACAAAACGTGTCTATCGTGTCAACCCGCTTAACCTGTTAACAAATCGTGTTCGTGTTAGTGTAAAATTTTAAACCCGTTAACCTTAACGTGTCGTGTATGTGTTTAGCCTTATCGTGTTCATGTCGTTATCGTGTCCGGTTAACCCATATATGTCATTGTTAAAAGCATAATAATGTACAACTTGTAGCTAATTGATTTGGATTGGTTTACTTAACCAGTCCTTTTTGCATTTGTCTTAGACGCCTTTGATTTTGATATTCCATGTACCCATCATTTCACCTAAAAAGGAACGGTGCTAATCAATGGCTGCTTCTAAAATTATCTTCTTTTTATTTTTTTTGTTTGAAACAAAATAGTCGATACATTATGAGCTTGTTTGGTAAATGATAAATTTATCAATATTTTAGTACTTTTAACATTTTGATTTAGTCAAAACATTAAAAGACTTATTTGATAAACAGTATTTTAAAGCAGAGGATATGCTTTAAATCGCTGAAATTTTAAATGCAGCAAAATATAGCAGTTTTTTTTTTCTTTCTCTCTAAAATACCACTCTTGAAACTATAATATTTTAAGTTTAGGTGATGCGACAGAGAGAGAGGTGATGCGATGAATTCAATATGTAAAAATGAGCGTAAAAAATTTTAGGTTTAAAAAAGGATAAAAAGAAATTATAATAAAATATCAATTCCTAAGAGGTCAGGAATAAGTTAATACCAGTGGGCCCTTGTAATAGCTATAGCTCATTCCCAGGAACAATGTTCCTGGGAATACAAATGCGAACCAAACAACGGAATAGGTTATTACTGGGAATGCTATGACATTCCCTACCTATTCCGTGAACCAAACAGCCCATAATTGTGTTGCCCATCCAATATGGAATCTCGGATGGGCAATTAATATTTGGAAGAGGGTCGCTGAGCTCCCCGGATCTTTCCTTACCTTTTCGATTTTCGATTTTGAATCATTTACAAAGGGAAACACTTGTCAAAGACTTTGTGTTCTAGTGGCATCCGGTTGCACCCCACATGGGATGCGATATCTCTTTGTGCTTCATTTGGTTGAGAAAGTAGCTATGAACAGATACTACATTGTAACAGAGTCAATAGTACTAAAAAAAAAAAACACAAAGGGAACCGCTTCTTTTGTCTTTATTTTTTTTTGTTATTATTATTATTATTATTATTATTATTATTACTATTATTATTATTATGTCCTTATATGTCTTTTTACATGTTAACCGTCAATAGTAAACAAGGCCTATGTATTCATTGTATCTCATCTTACCATCATATTTATTATTTATTGGTTAAGTTCCAAGCACAACTCAACTGACCAGCTAACCCAAAGTAAGTCTATAAGCGTTATGTTTTTAGGTCTTGTAGTTTAATTGAGACACATCCCACAATTTATCTTCTCCATTAATCTTCAAGGCATGAGTAGAGCAAAATTTTACTATGAACCATGGTCCATCATCCATGTAACAATGTGGACCATGAAGTAAAAGCAACGTTATTTGATTTTTATTAAAAGAACTCGTTACCGTTTTCCTAGTTCATTACTGTTGTATGGACTATGCTTTTTAGTTTCATTTTTCAGACACACTAGTTTTATTATAATAACGCTAAAGTATCATTTTAATTACACTTTATGTCTTTGCTATCTAGTGTCATTTTATACACACAATAGGTTTATTATAGCAACACTAAAGTATCAATTTTTTTTTACATTAATGGGAGGAGGGAGACCCCAATTAAAGTATCATTTTAATTTCACTACAGGTTCATTTGACAACGTACATATTTGTATGAGCTATGCTATTCAATTTCATTTTATTCATACAATATGTTCATTATAGCAACAATAAAGTATCATTTTAATTATCCTACAAGTTCATTTGACAATATACATTATGTATGAGTTATGCTATTCAGTTTTATTTTATACACACAATAAGTTTATTATTACATTACTAAAGTATCATTTTAATTATACTACAGATTCATTTGTTAATATACATATCTGTAACGATATACACCTTTGATTCATGGTAGCGAAAACTGTTCCTTTAATTAAAAGAAATGGCGCCATATTGGATCACGGTTCATATAACTGTGTAGACCAGATCCACGATTGGGATTGAGGATTTGTCGGCTTTTGACGGGTCCATTAAAGATGGTGTTCTTACTAATCTGCCCAATTAATAGGCCCAACAGCAGTGCAGAACAAAATTCTGGGTTGTGCTAAGTTTCCCTAACACAACCCAAATTAATTTTATTTAAATGGTAAAATATCAATTTCTGGGTTGTGATAAGTTTCCCAACCTAAATTAATTTTATTTGAATGGTAAAATATCAATTGTTATGCTAGGGACGAGAGTTTATATTGCATTATAAAATTTGATACAAAAATTTTGTACTTACAACTAGCAATTTTTATACATGTAAATAAATAATTTAATTATTACTGACACATAATATGATAGTTACAAATACAGGTCAATTGCAAATACAAAATCTGTCAATTACAAATACAAAATCTAAATGTTATTTTTGAACCAGGTATAATTTGCCGTAAAATATTCCCTATGTATCCTCTTAGACCAAGGTTGATTATGCCTTAAAAAAGTATTTGGTTCAAGTTGGCACTATCCATTGTTTGAGTATAGTAAATTTTATTATTCTGTGGTAAAGCACACTAGAAAGACTGTGTGATAAGTTTGACGGAGAAAATATTTACAAGAACCATGACCTCCAAATGTAACAATTATGTTTTACTTCTCCAGCCACCACTTCTAAAGTAATGTGATGTATTTTTAAGATAATATAGTTATAAAATTACAACATCATCTAAATCTATTTATATATGTATATAAACATTTAAAATATAAAAAATCCAAAAAATTATTCTAATAGTTGAACTTTCAATAAAATAGCCGTCCAATCACTTCAAACTTGTAACAGTTGAACTTTCAAAACATAACCAAGTCCAAACACTTCCAACTAGAGCTTCAAACTTGTATCTTCAAAAAAAAAAAAGAGCTTCAAACTTGTAGTGCTCAGACCAAGTCCACTCAATTACACCCTTAATTTTACAAGTGATCACAGTTCAGTTCTGATTCTGAATTGTAAATTCACGATTTGAGAATAGATGAAATTAAAATTGAAACTTTATGAAAAAAGTTAATTCACGGTTTGAGAATAGGTAGAATCAAAATCGAAACTTTATGAAAAAAAATTAAGTTTCAATGCTGATTCACGGTTTGGGTAACGGTTACAAATTTTCCTGTAAATCAAAGAAGTAAAGAAAACTGCGAGCTTTCCAGTAAATCAAAGGGATAGTGCATCCAACTTCTTTCATAATGAGAGCATGAATGATAATACCCACAATACAATGAGAAATGCATAACAACAATGGGACAATGAAGATTGAAGACATTCACTTTGAACTTCATAAATCATATTGATCTTAGAAATTGGAGCAAATACTAGAATTTGAAAGTAGCAAATGTTTATATAATACACATAGTACATACAGGATGGGGGTAATCATAGTCCAATATACATTACC
>CM008334.1:47997154-48011015 GCA_002525835.2 Ipomoea batatas | reverse complement strand
ACAATTACATATATGTAATTATTCTAATAATTACTTAATAAGAAAATAGCCCCTCATTTTAAGTATTTATATTTAAAATAATAATAAGGAAAATGCGGGGTGTTACAACTTTAAAGCACAAGGAAAACACCCGAGGGCATGCCGGGGCACGAAGGAGCAAAACGATAGCGTGAATGTCAATTAGAAGAACTCACGCCGTGAATATCAGCGTGAGTCCTCAGCGTGGTTTCTAATCAGGAACTCACGCTGACACTCACACCGTGAGTGTCAGCGTGAGTCTCAATGATCAGTTTCTGATCATTGAGACTCACGGTGGGACTCACACCGTGACTTCCTATCCTGAAGGCTACAAAAATGCGCAAATTTGGACAATAAATACCTTTTGGAAGTTAATTTTTAAAATACTTTTGAATTTCTAAGTCCTCCATTTAGTTTTTCTCTCTAGGAAACTTTAGAAAACACTTCCCACACTTGTAATCTACCATTAATTAGGAAATTTAGAAGAAGAATCCATTTGTATTTCCAACATTCAACATCAATTTCAGATTATTCCTTCCATTAAATTATCAAGTTAAGTTCTTTATTTCATATTTGTGCATTTATATTTCTTAAAGTTTGTTTGAATTATATGTTTATTATTTCAATTGCTTATTGCTTTACATTCCAAATATGAATAGTTAAACATATTTAGGATTTGAATTGAACTTCCTTGATGTATGAATCCCAATATGAATTAAATTGCATAAATTAGGTTTTGTATTGTCTTAATGTTAAACTTGGTTATGAATTGCGTAGAATTGAATTGACTCTTCATAATTATGGCCAAATTATGCAAGAGATATTTGGAATTGGTGTTCCACCTATGAGAATAGGGCTACACCATAGCCATACCTCCCATATTTCTTACTCACCTTTGAGAAAAGGGAGTTGGAAGGAAATAGGCACACAAAGTGTTTGTTAAATTGCCTCTTCTAGCCAAGTTGCCATGAGAATGGGACTTAGGATTAGTTGATAGTCCAAGTGGTCATGACAGTGACATCGGCACTTAAACCATTTCCCCAAGTTCATCATCTAGACTTGCATAACTTAAGCTTAGACATAAACGGGATTTTATTCAAGGATGTTTGGTTCAAATCTCTATTCCATATATTGTTCTTTTACTTCAATTACTTGTTTACATTACCGATTATTTGAACATGCAATACTCTAATATCTTTAGGTTAGCTTTCAAACACTGCATGAACCCATGCTTAACCCCTTATTACTCAAATCCCCTTTAAGCCATTCCTTGAGAATGATACTCTTAATTTCCATCACCACTAAAATTACAACTTTCAGTGGGGTCGTTAGGTGCACCTTCTCTGGAACAACGATATCGGCTCGAGACTCCCCAGGGGTCCAACCCGCTCCTTGGTTCTCTAAATCTGTCATTCTCCTTCCAATGATTCGCTGAAGGGTCCCAACCCTCATGATGGGGCTCGGGTCCACACGCATTTAGAGGAATAATTTGCTAGTCTCGGCCTAGGCTCCTAGGGGGTCCAACTTAGGCCTCTAGGACCCCTTAGTCCATTCGGAT
Organism: Ipomoea batatas; assembly: GCA_002525835.2. Lineage (NCBI taxonomy): Eukaryota > Viridiplantae > Streptophyta > Magnoliopsida > Solanales > Convolvulaceae > Ipomoea > Ipomoea batatas. The sequence goes on along the minus strand of CM008334.1, from coordinate 48,009,439 downwards.
CATCCACATCATCCTTAGTGGCTGAGCTCGGGCTCCTTGCGCTCATAGCGATTGAGCTCGGGTTCTTCATCCTCATGGTGGCTAGGCTAGGGCTCTTTGTGCTATGGTAGTCGAGCTCAGGCTCCTTGGGAGGTCAGGTCTCCAACATCTCGCTCGGTCCTGGAGGGGTCGGGGTGAGGTTTGATTGTCGACCACCTTTGCACAACCCCTTGTGGCGCCCCTATGCCAAGTTGAGGGGGTTGTACTACTCCTTGGAGCCCCTCGATGAGGTGGTTTGGCGAGGTCGCAAATTACTAGATTATGACCACTTCGTCTTGGAGTCTTGGGGCTAGACGTTGGGTAATCGGGGTTGATCTCATCTATCTCGGCTAGCACTACCCTCTCTTCGTCTATCCGAGGGTGGTGGTGAGTTGACCAACCCCTCTTGAGAGGGGTGGGGTAAGTGTAGGTGCCCATCGAGGGGCATCGAAGCTGAGTAGTGGGGGGAGGCTCGAACACCTCCTTGGAGATCCTTTGCGGGGTGGGTTAACAAGGTGGTAGCTTGTTGGAGTGCGACCACCCCCTCCTAGAGCTCGTTCATTCGCTTATGGGGTTGCTCGACCTATCACGCCCCCTTGAGAGGGGTGGGGTAAGTATAAGTGCCCATCGAGAGGCCTTGGGGTCGAGCTGGGGGGCTCAAACACTTCTTAGAGCCCAAGGCTCCTTCCTTATGCCAAGTCCTATGCCAAGTCAAGGTGTGGGTTAACAAGGTGGTAGCTTATTAGAGCACGACCACCTCTTCCTAGAGCTTGTCTACTCTCTTCCGAGGCCACTCGACCTCATCAAGGTGAAAGCTTGGGGCTCGGTCACTAGTCTTTCCTGACCCCTCGACCAGAGAAGTTTACTCTCATCGCGGTTGGGCTCGGGGCCCACAGCTCAGCGACATTCGTGAGTATGACTCCTCCACCAGGGGTCCTTCCGCGGTCGGCATTGGCCCTAGTCTTTCTCAGGCCATCATGTGGGTGCCCAATGACTCCAGGGTGGACCTGGCTTGGGTTGGCCTCCTACACTAGTGTCTCTATGTTGATCTCAGCTAGTGTCACCCTTTCCTCGCCTATCTGACAGTCGGGGAAAGTTGACCTCCCCCTTGGCATGAGTTCTGGATGCTTGGGGTGGTCGGGTGCTCGGCCCACCATGCTACCACAAGGTGGGTGGAGGTGGGGTCAGCGCCCCCTGGGAGGCCATGGGACTAAGCGGGTGGGGCTTGAACATCTCTTTGGAGCACCTCTACGAGAAAAGTTAGTGTTGCAACGACATGTTGAGTGGCGGGCAACCCCTCCGGGAAAGCTGGGTTCGGAGGGGGGGGGCGGTAGGAGACGGCCCGTCGTTGCGATGGTTGGTGAGACGATCCCTTAGTTCCCCTGGCGACCTCAAGGAGACGGTTTTTTTATGGCTAGCGGTCCCATTGATGCCGTTCCCGTTCGGGGTGACCTGGGTGTCACGAGAACCGTTCGTGTTACGAGAGTTAGATCTTGACCTCTTCATAGCTAGTAGGAAATAACACGCTCGAGTCTGACGTCAAGCTCTCAATGAAAGCACCAATGATGAATTTAATTAATACGGGGGTCCGAATTAATAAACTCGATAATTAAGAAATAAGAGTAAACGGATATGAAAACGGGTACTGTAATAACAAAATCAATAACAAGAGAGATAACATAATTTGGTATTAATGCGTTGTAGGATGATTACAAGAAGTGTGTAATGCTATTACAAGTGTTTCATGATGTCTTAACAAGACAAACGACTAGGTTTTTATACTAACTAGCCTCCTAACCGCCTCCCTAAAAAGGGAGAGTTGATTAAAACAAACTTGGACCGCGCCCAGCCGAGCACCCCGCCAAGAAATCCTTGTCGAGCACCCCAACCGAGGCGCTGGGCCGCAGCCTTGGCTGAGGCTTGGGGCCTGGTGGCCCATAGCCTAAGCATGGGCTCGGTCTGGGCCACCCGGGTTGAGCATGAGACTCTACCTCGGAACACCGGGTCAGCTTGAGTCCTGCTTGCTTCGCCTTCACGAGTTCGGTTTGCTTCATTTATAATATATCCATCAATAATTATATGGATTAAATATATCACACAATAAACAATTAAAGAACGTTCATATCAATTTACAGGGACCAAATTTATTTTTTTTAAAAAATTATGGACCAAAAACACCGTTTTCTCTTTAAAAATTGTTTTGAATCAGAATTTGTAATGTAAAGATACCTTGATCCATGATATAATTTTGCCATAAGGGTAGGCGCACGCGTAGTCAAATTCAACGGTTGAGGCTGGGACTAACGTGTGGTCGTACGAGGGTAGGGGCCGTGGGCTTCCGGTGAACTGCTACAACTCTTTTATTGACATATATGGGGCCAGCTCTACTGTTCTATCCCATCCAAACTTTAATGTTAAATTCCTGACACCATATTGTCACTTGAAAAACACATTTTTATTAATTATTTATAAATTAATTGACACTTTTTTAAAATAATAAAAATTTAATACAATAATTAAATAATTAAATAGAATAACAACGTGTCGAAATGAATAAAAGAGATATTTTAGAAAAGAAATATTAAATAACTGGGAATGTTAGATTCATGTGTTTGGTTTAAAACTGAAGTATGTAAATAAGATAACGGAAATAAGTTTTCAAAAAAAAAAAAAAAAGATAACGAAAATAAGATAAATTGATTAAAATGCAAAAAACCCAATATCTATCTACTATACTAATAAGAGCCAAAGAGCGTTAGGCCTAAAATGAGTAGAAAAAATGGCAGTCAAATTATTTAATCAAATGGATGGTTCAGATTAATTATTTAATCAAATAGATGGTTAAGATAATTCATATTAATATTATTAATAGAGATTACCTAATTTAACCTTACTTTTATAATTATCCGTTAAGTTTTTCCGTTAAATATTCTCTTTAACATTCCGTTAACTTTTTAACTTACCCATTCAATCAAATTTGACATAATTAAGTTTCTCACTCTATTTTACTCTTATTAAATTAAATAAATTAGTAGCTACAACAAAAAATGATACATATGTATTTCTTTAATTTAGAATTATGTGTCTACAATACCTTTATTTGAAAAAATTATTCATTATAAAAAAATTAAATTAAATATGAGAAATAATTTCATTAGTTATATTGTCTTTATTTTCTCTCATGCAAAGATTCTTTACATTCAAATTTATCAATTGATATTCATTACATTGTCCATTATCTTATTTTTACAATATCTTGTAATTAAATATCAAAGCTATAATACAAAATAATGTTATATATTTATTTACCAAGTATTTTATTAATACTATGAAAAAAATTTAAAATAATTTGAAGCTAATTATATTATAACTACTTGGGGATTGGTTGACAAAGAGAGTACTCAAATAATAACCCAACAAATTGAAGCGAAATCACTCTATTTTACTCATATTGAATTAAATAAATTAATAGTTACACCAAAAAATGATACATATGTATTTCTTTAATACCATGAAAAAAAAAGAAGAATAGTTTGAAACCAACCATATTAACTACTTGGGGGATTTGTTGATAATGAAAGTACTCAAATAACCCATTATCGAGCAAATTGAAGCGAAAAACTACCTTTTAATATCTTGGAAAGAAATAGGCAGAAATCAAAGTTGCTATATAAAGTTTTAACTACAGTGTACTGTGTATGTATAGCGGAGTGTACTGTATATGTATAGCGGGGTATTCAATGTCGTTCGACAATGAGATTCCATGAAAATTGATATATAAAAATTAAATTATTTTTTAAAAATAATAATAAAATTTACCCAATATAATATCTTAAGTTATTATATTTAATTTTAATATATCGATTTTCATGTAATTTCATTGCTGAACAGCTTTGAATATCCCACTATACATACACAGTCGTGCAGTACACTGTAATTAAAACATTATATATCAACTTTGATTTCTACCCTATTTCATTGCAAGAAATCACTTTTTTCATTAATGAAATAGGGTAAAATCATCCAAAACATTCATATAAATAACATGTCATCATTTTTTGTTATTTTATTTTTCCATGTCAACAAATTAGATGGGAAGTAGTTTATTCACATAAATAAAATGTTAATATAAAAAACTGATATGAATATCTACTATACTAATAAGAGCCAAAGAGAGTTAGGCCTAAAATGGGTAGAAAAATGACGGTCAAATTATTTAATCAAATGGATGGTTCAGATTAATTATTTAATCAAATAGATGGTTAAGATAATTCATATTAATATTATTAATAGAGATTACCTAATTTAACCTTACTTTTATGATTATCCGTTAAGTTTTCCGTTAAATATTCTCTTCTCCGTTAATATTCCGTTAACTTTTAACTTACCCATTAATTTCTATAAGAAAGATCTTAGGTTCGAACCTCATCTCAATCAAATTTGACATAATTAAGTTTCTCACTCTATTTACTCTTATTAAATTAAATAAATTAGTAGCTACAACAAAAAAAAAGATACATATGTATTTCTTTAATTTAGAATATGTGTCTACAATACCTTTATTTGAAAAAGTTATATTGTCTTTATTTTTCTCTCATGCAAAAATTCTTTACATTCAAATTTATCAATTGATATTCATTACATTGTCCATTATCTTATTTTTACAATATCTTGTAATTAAATATCAAAGTCATAGTACAAAATAATGTTATATATTTATTTACCAAGTATTTTATTAATACTATGAAAAAAAAAATTAAAATAGTTTGAAGCTAATTATATTAGCTACTTGGGATTGGTTGACAAAGAGAGTACTCAAATAACCCAACAAATTGAAGTGGAATCGCTCTATTTTATTCTTATTGAATTAAATAAATTAGTAGTTACACCAAAAAATGATACATATGTATTTCTTTAATACCATGAAAAAAATAAAAAAAGAATAGTTTGAAACCAATTATATTAACTACTTGGGTGATTTGTTGACAATGAAAGTACTCAAATAACCCGTTACCCAGCAAATTGAAGCGAGAAACTACCTTTTAATATCTTTGGAATATATAAAATTTTAAATTTTCAAATTTTTATTAATTTATTTAATCTTTTTTTCTTAAACTAGGGATTTCTTTATCTACAATAACTCATTCAATAATAATGGTTGAACCAAATGAACCCCAAGCAAAACACCTAAAGGAAAGTTCATAGCTCCTATATCATAATCTCGTGACGTTGTCATCTATGCTACCAACAATAACCGAATTGCAAATAACACACTACCAACAAAAAGGAAGAGAACAAATAGTAAAGATGAAGACAATGACAATATTACTCAAAAGAGAATTAAGAACACTTTAAAAAAATTCAAATGAAAAAGTAGTATTTATTTATATTATCATTTTTAGACCAAATATTTAGACTATCGATTTTACAAGGTTGCAAACATTTTTTTTTTTTTGAAAACGGTTGCAAACATTTATTTTTATAATGAATTTTCTATATTATCTTGGATTCATATACTTTGAGTTAGATATTTAAATAAAGAAAATTCGACATTCAATTACCCATGTATACTTTAAAATATTTATTTAAATATAAACATTGGACATTAACACATACGCGATATGCACGTATAAAACTAGTACATATTATAATTCACAAATCCATGACTGTTATTAGAGCATCCATTTTGCTTAAACCCTCTCCAAGAATTTTTGTAAGAAACAAAAAGATTACAAATAAAACATATTGGCAATATATTACACATATATAAATATGAAACCAAGCATATAAATATCACCTTAAAACCAAGCATATAACTTTGAAGCTAAAGATAAATAGATACATGCTTATAAATCTTAAAAAACTAGCAATCTTCATTACAAATGAAGAGAATCCGTATATATAAAGATTTAGTTGAAGGAATTTGAGAAAACTCTATGAAATAACTGATATGTCCTTCAATAATTTGAGAATTTGAAGTGCAATGTTAATTTTAATAGAATTTGTTAGTAATGAATTAAAATTGTCACTTTACACATAATTAACGGAAAAAAAATGTGCATTTGGTAATAATTCATGGAATGAGTCAACAATATATGTATAATTAATGGACTAAAACTGCTATTTTCCATAAATATTAAATAAATTTACTAAACAAACACTGAAACACAACATATTCATTTTCACAAACAAGTTCATTTGTAAAATATCACATGTTCATTTTCACAATTGTAATGCAACTACATTATAACGATAAATCTCAAATAGATTCATTAATGAAATGTTGCATGTTTATTTTCGCAATATTAGTGGTTAATTTGTTTTTTTTTTTTTGCAATAAAAATGCAATTACATTATAATATTGATGAATCTAAGGGGGTGTATTCAATCACGACTTTCATGAACTTTTAAATACTTTTAAAGTGATGGATTTTAATTGACTTTTGTAGAGTTTTTGTAAACTTTCATAGAATCTTTTAAACTTTTATAAACTTTGTAAGAGTATAAATATCCATATAACAAACATTTATAGATTTTAAAAAACTTTTTTATATTAAAAAGTTTACAAAAGTCATTAAAAACTCTAAATTGAATACACCCTCACAAACATTTCATAACTTCTATTAATATATTATCTATAAATTAGTGCATTGTAGAAATTTAAAAAAAAAAAAAATTGATGTCACAAAAATAGAGTATATTATTCATAAAGAAAATATAATCAATTTTTATAAATATAACCAATAAAAATTTTTCTTGAACTAATGAAACAACTAATGCTGAGTAACATAATTATCAAAATGTTTAGAATGAAAAAGTACAAATTTTCCTTCAAAAAAAAAGTACGAATTAAAATATTCATCTTGTTAGTACAATTATCTTTGATTGACATTGGTTTCGCCTTGTTGGGTGTCTCTCCACATACCCAATTATCTTTGATTGGCATTGGTTTCGCCTTGTTGGGTGTCTCTCCACATATCCAAAGCTATTTTAGCCTTCCATTCATTTGCATGCTCCCGTTGTTGTTCTTGAGTTTCAAACAGTTGTTCAAAATTATCTATATCATTCATTGGTAAAGGTGAAGGAGAATCATCACTATCTAGCTCAATTGGAAACTCATCGCTACGACACTCCTTGCGAAGAAAATTATGAAGTCCTGCACAAGCTAGTACAAGTTCTGCTTGAGTCTTATAAGGGAACGGGGGTGCTGACTTGAAGATCGTAAATCTTGATTTGAATATACCAAATATCCTCTCAATTACATTCCTCAAAGAAGCATGTCGTAGATTGAATAACTCAACATCATTTTCAGGGTCACGACCTTGCCCGACAAAATCTTGAAGATGATAACGTACACCTCGATATGGAGCTAAAAACTGTTGTCGATTTGGAAATCCACAATCCACTAAAAAGTATTTACCTACACACACTTAACATATTAGTTATCCAATATGTAGAGTTATTTAATAATAATAATAATAATAATAATAATAATAATAATAATAATAATAATAATAATAATAAACTAAACTGACCTTGTGGCACTTAAAAACAAAATATATATATAAAAACAAAATCCTCCAAAACGAAATCTTCATTCCCGCCCAAAATATTGTACATTAAAACAATTAAAATAATAGAATACTACAAAATGAAGTCTACTATTCTACAATTTCTATACTACAATTCCAATACAATTCGTATACTACAATTCCTCTACAATTCCTATACTACAATTACTCCGTCTATTCGTATTATAAATACATTCATCAATTAGAAATTTTTCTTTATATATATAAAATCAAAATCCATTTACAAATCCCTAAAGAGTTTGTGGTTAAATTCAAGAAACTGTTGAAGGATTGGGAAGTCTATGATATTCACAATTTCGTTGTGCAAACGTATTGCATGAGGTTTAAGTCGTGCGAGCATAAATATATGATGAAAGCGAACCACGACACTTTGATTAGCGCTTCCGATCTAGATGAATCCGTCTTTCCCAAATACATGTTCAAACTCAATGATTTTGGATCATTGAAGGCTTCCGGAGAAGTGGATAGCAATATGCTAATTGGTAAATTTTTCTTTAAATCTTATTCTATACTAGATGTGTTTTTATTTCTTTTTGTTATACTAAATTTCTAATAGTATACACTCATGAATGTCAATTTTAAATCTTTTGTCAAGAAACATTTTATCAGACCAAAATATACATGCATTCTTATTAATACTTTAAATATTTAGTTGCTACAAAATATATAAATTTTAGTTTGGCAATATAGGATACACAAGGTCCTTTATTTTAAATATTCTTAAAATATTATAATAAATACAATCCGTGCAACGCACGGACGAAAATACTAGTAGTATATAATATCTAATCCTAATTCCCGATTCTATAGCCTCCCCTCTCCCTTGCAAAAAACCAACAACAATGCCGAAACAACTTCGCCAACGCCGCCCTTTGAAATAGATTTAACCTCAATGAGCAGTTACACCTCATGGCTAAAGTAAGAGATTCCTTTACTTTGTTGGTTTTTGTTACTAACTTTTATATATTTGTTTCTAATTTATTGTGGTTGATTCCATTTTTGGCATTGTGGTTAAAAATCTAATTTACCCTTAATATTTATGGGTTGTTATGGTGTTTACTTTTAAAAAAAAACATTATACATAAAACTTAAAATAATTTAAGGATAACTCAATAAATAATATAATATTTTCTCTTAAAGTCAGTTTACAAGTTATCCACTTATTGTAAACAACTTATTTACCAAACATTTTCATACAAACGGCTAATACTACCAATTGGTCAAAACAACAAAAATAAATAGCTATCAGCTAACAACTAATTGTCAAACACCACCCCTAAGAGTTTACAAAATAATTTATCCATAGAAATGAAGATTACATATAAAGATTTCAACTTCAATTTTTATAATTTAAATAATATTCAAAGATATGAAGGGATGCAAAAAAATTTATTTAAAAAATATCAACATTCTCATCAAATATGCAAGTAACGATTTGATTGAATGAAATACTATAAAAATAAGTCTAACCTATTGGGCCGGCCATTAGAAATTTCGAGACCCACCAAAATGTAAGCCACATGGGCTAGCCCTACTAAGGGGCAAGCTAGCCTGCCATTATTATTTAAAAATTTTTAATTCTCCAATTCACCGGCCCTAATCCCGAATGCAATAAATAGTAAATAATACAAACCCTAAATTCCGATTCCATAGCCTCACCTCTCCACCTCTCACTGTTTACCCATTTCTTCCTTGCCATTTCCCTCTATCTCCCTCACAAACAACCAACAACAACACCGAAACAACTTTTCCAATGCCTCCCTTTGACGTAGATTTAACCTTGGTGAGTAGTGACACCTTATTGCTAAAGTAAGATATTCCCTTGCTTTATTGGTGTTTGTTATTAGTTTTTATATATTTCTTTTCAATTTCTTGTGGTTGATTCCATTTTTGTAAAGTCACTCTTCACCAAATGCCCTACATTGGAGAGAGTTGTTATTCACCCTGCATGGATCGAGAGTATAACATATGTGTTAATGGGGATGAATATCCTAAGGGAATTGGCGTGCTTCCATCGTGCATCTCCTAATGCACAACTTGTCTTCCTGGAGCATAAGTCTACGCATAACCTTGTTGGTTATAATGTCGTAGATGACATCTAATTTGCTGCATAATGACATGCGAATCTCTCGAACCGTATCGAACTGTACTGAATTAGTCCAGTTCGGTAATATACCGAATAACTGAATGAAAATAGATTATTGTATACCAAACGGTTCGACAAAAAAAATCAAATCAAACCGAACTGAACCGAATATTGTTTGTTTGTTTTTTTTTTAATAAATAAAACAACAACAACAACAACAACAACAATAATAATAATAATAATAATAATAATAATAATGAAGTAAATCCAAGTCCATTGTTGCATGCTCCGCCGTTCAGCTCATATTCTCACTGGAATCTTTCTTAGATTTTTTATTTGATTTCTTTATAGCTTGTTTTCTATTTTGCAGTTTTGTTGTTTGCCGTAATTGTTCTTTGGCTCACAATTATCTCTAACTTGAGTTATTCTTACATTATTCAGTACTTTCCTTAGTTTCATATTTCTATGAAATTAATGTGCTTCAACATCATTATAATTTTGATTTCCAGTGCACTGAAAAATAACGTTGTAATGCACTGAAAATATATTTTAATTTGCCAACCAATGACGGATTGTGTCTAAAAATTAACTATACAGTATTTGACACTTGTTATCCAAATATTAACTATACAAATGGATGATTTTTCATCTTGGCAATAAAACATTCCAAGTGAGCCAACAGAAGAGTCGGTTGGGCAAAATAGACAACTGATGTTTAGTAATTAGTACTTAGTAGTGTGTTTGAACTTTGGATTGCTATTTTGTTATATAATGTTTAGACTTTGGATTTGAACTATGTGAATATGTATTGTTCGATAGTTGTTTGAAAATTATTAGGAAATGTTGAAAAGTGAGCCCTTAAACCGAACACCGAGCCAAACTAATTCTGAGCCGAAATCGAACGTTTTCAAACCAAATCGAACTATAATGTTAAACTGAATGGTATCATTTTCTTAATACTGATACCGAAACCAAAATATTTAAAAAAAAAAAAAAGAAAAAGAAAAGAAAGAACTGAATCCCGAAACGCCCAAGGCCACCGCTAGTATTACGCATTTATGTAGTTAGTTATACTTTTTTTTTGAGTACTACTGACTCTGTTACAATGTAGTATTGCTCGAACCCACTCCCATCATCCATGTGGGAGTGTAAACCGGTAAACCGGGTGTTACTAGATTGAAAAGTTTATGGTTTATGGTTTATGGTATAATATGTAGAGTTTTGAAAAGTTTGTATTGAATACAGGTAAACTTTTAAAGAGTTTATAAAAGTCTAAATCGAATACCACCAAACTTTTAAAGTTGATAAAAGTATTTAAAAGTTCATGAAAGTCGTGATTGAATACACCCCCCTAAAATAGGGTCATTAAGAGAATACTAGATGTTCATTCTCACAATGCAAAAAGTTCATGTTATCAATATTGCAAGTCCATCAATAAACAATTAATATTCAAAATATATTAATAGGAGTATCATTCAAAAGATCTCAATGAGATATTTTTAATTATTTTATTAAACTACAAATAAGTCATCATATTATTTGGGAACAAGCAATTAGCCCATCGAACTCGAATAAACACCAATTAAGCCACCAAATTCGAAAAAACAAAGCAATTAAGCCATTGACCCCCCCCCCAAAAAAAAAAAAGAGCAATCAACCCATTTTTAAAATTTCCGGCACTGGCGACAATTTCTGTAAACAGGCGACCATATCTGGTGATCGGTGACGACTCGGCCGCTATTTCCGGTGAGGGCAACCATTTCTGGTCGCCTTCTCGGCGAGGGTGACCAGATATGGTTGCCCTCGCCGGAAATGGTCGCCTGTTGACGGAAATTGTCGTCGGTGTCGGAAATTGTCGCCGAAAATTTTAAAAATGGGTTAATTGCTCTTTTTTCGGGTATCAGTGGCTTAATTGCTTTGTTTTTCCGAGTTTGGTGGCTTAATTGGAGATTATTCTAGTTCGATGACCTAATTGCTTGTTTCCAAATAATACGATGACTTATTTGTAGTTTATCCCTTTATTTTATTTATACAAAAAAAAAGTATAAATAATAATAAGCAAATTGATGTCATCTTAATTAACCTACAATATCGTTATAAGGAATATATAATATTATAATAATGAGTCATTACCAATGATATTTTTTAATAAACGTACAATATTATACGTAGTAATAATAACAATGGTCCATGATATAATTTGCCAACATTGACCCAATCATTATACCAAAAACCATGATCCATGGTTAATCACCGACATATGATTCATTTTAAATATATTAAATATCATTTTATATACCGAATATTCATTTTTAAGTAGGTCACTTTAAAAAAATTTCAATACATTCAAAATAAATATTTAGTATAAAAGAAATCATGATTTTGGATTAAAGAATTTATGTCTCCCTGGTTTTGATCACATAATTAAGTGATACTCCAGTGCGTATTTAAAAACGTGTCTTTCAAATCGATAGAATATTTGTTGGTATCTACTCCGTAATAAAAAAGTTGAAAAATACACAGGAGAAGCGTGGCACATGCCACGTCAGATGAATACTGGTTTGAGCACACCTTGACCTTACCAACTTT
>CM008334.1:47946366-47958100 GCA_002525835.2 Ipomoea batatas | reverse complement strand
GTAAGAAGGCTGTGGTTTTTTGTTAAATGATTGAGATTGAAATTGCAAAGAAATTTCCAGTGTTGTTGGGTGCACCGTGAGTTTTCGATTTTTACGATGAGGCCCATTTGGCTTCCCATGTGGTCAAGACGTCAAGTGTACCCATTCCTTTTTTTAAATATCTAGCAACTTCCTTTCCTTTTGTTTTTTTTAAAGGATCAAATTGACCCCTAAGTGAATCGGATAGTGCAATTAAATTTCTTGTGTAAACAAATTCTATTTAAATTTTTTAAAGCAATAAAATTGTTAAATTGAATCCAAATTAACTTGTTTAGTAGGTTAATTCTTCACGGGTTTGGCACGTATCCCTTTATATATTAACTTGTTTAGTAGGTTAATTCTTCACGGGTTTGGCACGTATCCCTATATATATATATATATTAAAACTTTTTATTTTTTATTAGATTTATATTTATATAAATAAAAAATAATAAATAAATAAAAAAGAATACAGTTGTGGCTGTTCGACGAGGACAACCACAATTGTCTAAGAAAGAAGGTCATGGTTGTCTCTAGTAAGACAACTATGGCTGTCTAATAAAAGTTATGAACACCATTCCGACCTCACCAACGGCCTTGAACAAAGGGTTTGTTATATACAATATCTTATTTTTGTTTTTCGCTTTTCATTATGTTTAGTTTGCTTTCCTTTTTATGCCTGAAAAGGATTTAATGATAGGCGGACTTGGTCGGAGGTTACTACGACGCCGATGACAATGTGAAGTTTGGCCTTCCAATAGCGTTTACCATAACCTTGTTGTGGGATGTGCTTGAATACAACGAAGAAATTGCCGGCACCGGCGAGTACTGCCATGCTCTGGAGACGATCAAGTGGGGTCTGGTTTCTTCATCAAAGCTCATACTCATCATCGTGTCCTTTGGGTCCAGGTAATTTTTTTACATTAAATCGTATATAGATTTTTTCTAGTATCACACAAAACATGTCGAAAATAGTAACTTCATTATTAACCCCTTAAAAATTGAAGTTGATTCGTCGGGATTGATCAATTATTAAATTATAGATGTTTTAAATTCACAAATACATGAGATTTTTATGGAATAAAAATTTAAAAAATGTCAAATATTGAAAGAATTAACATGCTAAACAAGTTAATTTGGACGCAATTGAACAATTTTAACGATTTAGATGATCTGAATGAAGTTTTTTTTTTTTTTTTTTACTTAGTGGACCTAATTGCATTATCCAATTTAGGGGTCAATTTGACCATTTTTCCTTGTTTTTTAGTTTCGATCTTAAATATGAAATAAAATAACCATTATAATTAGAGTCACAGTTGCGTAATACCGTCTCACGAATAAGAATTCGTGAGACGAATCGCTAGTGTTGGGTCAATATGAAATTTTGTTTTTTCAATCATGAATGTCGCCAGGTATAAAAATCAACAATTAAAATCTTTTGATATTTGAATAATTACTTCTTTGAAAAAATCAGAAATTTCTATTGCTCTGTTTGGTATAGTTTCAATCATGATTGTCGGCCAGGTACAAAAATCAACAATTAAAATCTTTCGATATTTAAATAATTATTTCTTTTGTAAAAATCAGAAATTTCTATTGTTCTGTTTGGTATAGCTGGAGTCCACTAAGTAAAAATCAGAATCTGCTATTAAAATCTAATAAATGTGTCTGAGCCCAGGTTCGAACTGGGGACCTCTAGTGTGTGAGACTAGCGTGATAACCAACTACACCACCCAGACAACTGCTATCTTTTCGAATTATATAGTTTTTATTAACAGTTAAAGGCTTTATCAAGACTAACAAATTAAATCTAATAATATCCATCTTTTATATTTATTATTATTATTATTATTATTATTATAGTAAAAAGTAAAAAAAGTTTTAAATCTCATTTTAGTTGTTGATTGCAATCCACATATGATGTTAATATTAAGTATTAATCCCAAAAAAATGTCTTTTGTTGTCGAGGTTACTTTCTAGTGTCCATTTACATTATATATAAGAGTTAATAAAAAACTTATACAATAATAAAACTTCAATATCATAGTAATATTTACTAATCTAATAAGAACTAATAAAGTTAGGCTTATAGAGGGAACTGAAAAATAGTGGTCTAATTGTGTCCAGGGACGTGCTCTTAGATACCTTGGAGTACTCGAAGAGGCAACCATAATCCACCTTCCATTACGGAAGGTGAACAGACCCCTAGAATCATCCAAAGCAGTCGCTAAAGCATTAACTCTCGCCATTACAACATCAGCGACAATTACGCACCGTCGAGGGCAGCGAATGGTCAGCCAGCCAACCAAGGGGCATGTCTCTACGACCCAACATGCAGCAGGCATTATAAATAGTTCTCATTCTCCCCTTCCCCGACCTAGTTTTTGCTTGTTTTCAAAAAAAAAAAAAAAAACCTAGTTTTTTCTTAGCTTTTGCTCGAACTTAGCACTAGCTCTAGCTCCCCCCTTAGAAAGGGAGTTTTCTAAGTATCCAGGGGCCTAACCGTGTGCACGTCCTCCACTTTTTTATTGTAATACACTGGGACTTATTCAATATATAATAAAAGTTCCTTCCTATTACATTCTAAGTCGCACTCGTAGGGTAAGGATCAATGGTTAGAGTTAGGCTAGTCTAATTTTTGCAAAGCAAGTCTAGACGCTGCCTGGGTTCGATAGGCGAAGAAATCGCTCTGTGACAGTGTGACGCCCCAACACTTCCTGCAAACAAAATGAGATTCTCCAAGGTACCCATCGAGGTTTCGAACATAGAAGAACACCCTTAAGCGGTGACCGTGGAACGCTAACGATGCAATCGACCGTGAAACACAAGCGAAAAACAATCAGACTAAGCCATGGACTGAATCCGAGAGCTCGGGCAATCGATCGCGTGCCAAAGGCCATGTCGCTCGGCGACCGTGGAACGCTAACGATGCCTTTGCGTCCGTCCCGCCCCCGTCTAGGCAAGGCATGTTGCGAGGATGAGCGTGCGACGGAATGCGAATACGTTAAGCCGTCAATGCCGTGCGAGGTATGCAACACAGGAAACCATCGTGCGACCAAGGCCGTGCGCGCTTGTGTCGTCTTAAATGAAGAGGCGTGCTGGGCAGGACGTCGCTGCTAGAGCAAGGATCCAACCTGACCGCACACGCCGAATACCACTCACGCACCATCTCGAATCGCGAAGCACCATAAGCGAAGTTTATCCAATGTATACCATCCGATAGTGGCTACATTATCATCAAAATAATAATAATAATAATAATAATAATAATAATAATAATAAAATGAACATGCATTCCTGGCATTTAATTTGGCTATGGACAAAATGAAGAAACTTATAATACACAAGGCAGATGATTTTGAAAGTAAAATTAAATAATTTAGTTTGATTCAGAAGTGATCATTACACTTGTATTAAATCTACCCATTTTTTAAAAAAAATAAAATAAAAAATCTACCCATTTTAATATGAACTTAGCAACACAACTTATCCTTCACAAAATACAGTGGCCCTGTTTGGTAAATGGTTGTTGGCTGATTGAGTTGGCTGTTTGGGTTAAAATGTATGATTTGTTGATAATATTAGCTGATTCTAGAAAGTTGTTTGATAAATTAGCTGTTAGCTGATAGCTTTTTGGTATAATTTCTTTTCTCAAAAAGCTAATTGAAAAGACTGGTTTGTGTAGCCTTTTGAATTTTAGCATTTTGAAGTTACAAAAAGTTTATTAACCAAACAACTAATAGTGGTCAAATAAGCTAAAATTGGCTGATTATTTACCAAACAGGACCAGTAATACAAACATTGAAGGATCATTGATATATTGAGTTTTCTTTTTATACATCTAACCTAATTTGTAATAAATATTATTCAATTAAATTATTTAGTTAGTTATATACATGATATTCCAATGATAATCGTTTCTCTCGTGAGAATTTATAAATTTGTACATAAATGCAAACAATCAACTACTCAAATGTACACAATCTACCCATGAAATATCGTCCAATGAAATAGTCAGTGGAGTTGATAGCTCAGCATATACGTCCAAAATTCACTGATGTTACATTGCAGCTCTTTTCTTCCTCAATAGTCACTGCACACTAACATGTTGCTAAAACTTTCAAAATTTTCATTCTAATGTGTCTGAGCCCGGGTTCGAACCGGGGACCTCTAGTGTGTGAGACTAGCGTGATAACCAACTACACCACCCAGACAACTGATCACATTCTTTGAGTAAATATATCCAAGTCCATATACTAAAAGAAGTTTTATCAAGATTGATTTCGAGAAGACCTCTAATTCTTGATAAAGTATCTTAATCTACTACCAAATTAGTAATTCATGCTGGGAGTATTAGGGAATAAAGCTTTCGATAAATTATTCGTATTTGATAAATGTTCGTTTATTAAGATAAACGAATAAATAAATAAAATTTAAAACTTAGAAAATAAACGAATAGAGTCTGTACAATTGTAGGCTCGGTTTCTAAGAGCTTGTGAACAAACTATTTTACTTTTTAGTGTTCGTTTAATAATGTGCACGAACATGTTCATGAACAAGCACGTAAGCCTATATTTATTTTTTAATTTCACTTCTATATATTTAAATACACACACACATATTAAGACTATACAATTATACTACTTTATAAATTTTATTGGGATGTCGGATGCGGAATCTAAATATCTTATGTTTTAAGTTTTTATGTTTTTGGCTTGTAATGTGAACAAACAATTTGTGTGTGTGTGTTTTTTTCTGGGACTTAGTGTTTTTACTTTGATATTATTAGATACTACTTTTGGACTTATTTGTATTATTTTTATAGTCGTCATGTTGTTTATTTGGTTATTGTTCATGAATATAGAATATTTCTTGTTCACGAACGAATTATGATCATGAACATGTGCATGTGTTTGTTTATTTAGCGATTATGAATGTGTTCACGAACGTTAACGAACATATATGTTTGTGAATGTGTTAGCAAACGTTAACGAACACATTCGAGAACATTAACAAACACTAATAAATGCTTAACAAACGAACACGAATAGGATTTTCAAATACCTTAACAAACGAACACGAACACTCTAAAAATCTTAACAAACAAACACGAACAACCTCTGTTTGTTCATGTTCAGTTCGTTAACAGCCCTACACGGTACAAGCCAAAATTTTGGAGGCGTTTCGTTCACGGAATGTTAGATTATCTTAGAGAATGTTAGAATACGAGAATGTTAGATTCATGTATTTGGTTAAAATTGAAGCATGCAATATAAACATGTTTGGTTTAAGGGTCATCTTTTATGTTATAGTTTTTTTTTACTTCAATACCCTTAACATATTTTCATGTATTTCAATAAACTTCAAAATTAAAATGAATAAATAAGGGAATGGTAACATATATATATATATATATATATATATATATATATATAAAAGTACACAACATGATTTTAAAAAACTAACTAAGAGCTTGAACTTGATAAACAAAATTACTTTACAACTAATCTAACATGGCATAATAAGAAATAAAATAAAATATATAATTACAAAATAATTAAATATGATAATCTTGCATTGATATACGCCATGATACCGAATGATACTTTGAAAAATTCTAAAACACTAATTTAAAAATACACATTGCGCATTAAACTATCCGCACAATTTTTTTTTGGTGAAAAAACTATCCGCACAATGCGCGTGCGGTAATTAAGTAGTATATTTTATGTTAACTTATTATATTATTATATTTAATTATTTTTGTAATTATATATTTATTTTATTTTTTATTACATCATGTTAGCTTATAAAATAATTTTGTTTATCAAGTTCAAGATTTTAAAATTTATTTTTAATTTTAAAATTTATTGAAATACACGAAAATATGTTAATAAAAAATAACCCTAAACCAAACAGGTTTATATTACATTCTTCAATTTTAACCAAACACAAGAATCTAACATTCCCAACAATCTAACATTTTTTAAAGGTAATCTAACATTCCGTGAATCAAACGATCCCTAAATTCTGAGGAAATCACATTCCCTTCAAAATCCTATGTGGAAATTATGTTACATTCCTTAAGGAAAGTTATATATATTCCCTTAACAAAATAAAATAACATGAACCAAACATGGGAATGTGACATTTCAAAGCTCACGTCCTCCGGGTTCTCGTGATTATGTTGTATAATTGAAATTTTTTTGAGTTACACTCGAGGTAAAAGATATCAATATTTATTAACACCTGTAGAGTTTCCATAATCATAATATTGATGTGCATTAATTGTATTTTTCTATTAAATGCAAGTTGGCACCAAGTTCACATGCTCCGATTTTAAAATATTGAGCAAAGTCTAACCCTTCTTGGAAAATATTCTTAATAATGTTTTCCATGTCACGTTCCATTATTTAAACCCAGATTATGAGATTGTGTATTTTGGTAGTTAGGGCACAATAAAAAATTTAAAAGGAAAAAACAGTTATTACTTTTTATTCTTTATGACTTTATATATTTTAATTGATTCAGAATAAAAAGTGAGTGGGCAACCTCCCAACCAAATTGGTCAGACAATTAACTTGTTAACCACCACAAGATTTCAAGTTTGATTTAAGTTGGTTTACTTATCATTCCATAACTTACTCTAAGACCTTGTGGTCTAGTGGCACACGATGTCTCAGTTTACACTCTCACATGGATGATATGAATGATGGGAGTGGGTTCGAGCCTCAGTGGAAGCAACTGTTGACTCTTTGTGCTTCAGTAGGTTGAGAGAATAGCTACGAACAAAAAAACAAATATTGGTCTTTATTCTCTTGAGAAGCATACCTATGCAACCTAATTATGAATAAAAGTAAGAATTATAATATGATTTCATGAAATTTTTTAGTATTTTTTTTTTGTGTCAAAATAACTAAATAGTGTATACTAAGTAAACTCCGCTCATGTGTAAGAGCAACCTCATTAATTTGGGCTTTTGCTTGGTTTTTGTGAAAAAACAAAAAACAAAAAACAAAACAAAACAAAATTTTGAGGAAAAAAAAACTAAATTCACGCACCTTTTGGGGTCAGTTTGTGCGCCAAACGCGCAGGATAAGCTCATGTTTATCTCCATTTTCTCTAGGTGTGGGTCCCACAAAAAATTGCATTTGCAGAAAAAAAATTATTCCGACAAAAATCCACTAAAATTGACTCTTGTGGATGCTCTAATAACTTGCAAATCACACAGGAGACACAAATCACATTAGTAATATCATGTGCAACAGTACAAGTACTTTATTATTTTAAATTTTAAAAAATAGAATACTATATCATTTCTTGTATCTATAACTACCATTTGATGTAACTCTTATAATATATATTGTGGTACATGTTTTACCATTGTTTAAGAAAATGGAATCATTCATATCTAATATTTATATCTAACCATGAGGTCCATGAGAGAAGCATAATTGCCCTTGCATACACACCTCTACAAGAACATGACTAATTCATTTATTTCCAATTGTCTATTTATTTTTCACGAGTTTCACCAATGAAAGATATAGACAACCACCAAAAAAAATCAAAATACACATAATTTAGATTAAATTAATTATTTGTGTTTTTCTCAAGTGTCGTCCATGAAATATATATATATATATATATATATATATATATATAAGAGTGTCATCAATGAAAGTCGCACAAATCCAAAAAAGATTGAACAATATCAAAATGTATATAAGAGAGTAAACGAATTCATAAATTATTTTTATCTTTTCATAAGTGTAAGCAATGAGATGTATGAAACTAGAAAATATTAAATAACATCAAATTGTACATAATTATAAGCTAATTCAATTATTTTTATTTTCATGAGTGTCATCAAATGAAAGATGCACGAATCTAAAAAAGATTGAACAATATCAAAATGTACATAATTACAGTCAAATTCGTCAATTACTTTTATATTTTCATAAGTGTCATCAATCATTTCATTAATGTATGAAACCAAAAAAAAAAAAAAAAGGATTAAATAACATCAAATTGTACATAGTTGTAGACTTGTAGATTCATTAAATTGTTTCCAATTGTGGTAATTTGAGTTATTTGGCTATTATGTTGCCATTTAAAATTTGAATCCAATGCTTCAGATGAGGGGAATGTGAATATATCTTTGGTATATAAAGTTGTGCAAGTCAATGACACCCCAAATTGCATTATTTTATAGAGTTGCCATGCATGTGAGATATTGTAAGCATAAACAATGGCTCTTCTATTTGTTATAAGACACAGTTTTCCAGTTACTGGAGATATCAAGAAGATGGACTCATCAATGGCAGATTCAAAAACTCCATTGCTCACTGAAACTCCTGTTTTCCAAGATTCAGACCACCCAAGATTACAGCCTCTTCCCAAGCCTGATTTTTGGTCCATTGAGGAGATGATAGAGCCATTGATGAGTGGATTTGGGTGGTGTCAGCTTCTCCAAGTCATTCTTGTTTCCATGGCTTCATTCTTTGAAGGCCAGCAAACCTTCATCACCATCTTCACTGATGCCACCCCTTCATGGCACTGCACAGACTCATTCTGCAACTCTCAATCAGACATTTGTGAGCTTCCCACAAATTCATGGAGTTGGGATAAGCCATCCCACACTTCCATTATTTCTGAGTGGTCTCTTTATTGTTCTGAGAGTTCAATCATCACTGGCTTGCCTTCTTCTTCCTTCTTCCTAGGCTCCTTTCTTGGTGGAATTGTGCTGACTCTCATTGGGGACTCGTTCGGGCGAAAATCTGTCCTGTCCTTGTCCTGTTTCACCATGTCATTGGCTTCTGTCTTCTCTGCTTTCTCTGCAAACATATGGGTTTACTCTGGTTTGAGGCTTGTGAGTGGATTAGGCAAGGCGGCTATTGGGTCGTGCGTCTTGGTTTTGTCCAGGGAGAGTGTGGGGAAGCAATGGGAATCGCAAGTGGGAACTCTTGGATTCCTTTGTTCTACACTGGGATTCTTATCCCTCCCTGGAATTGCTTATCTCACTCAGGGCTATTCCTGGAGGGTTCTTTATCTTGCCACTTCTCTTCCTGCTGTCATTTACAGTCTCATTTTGGTACAGTTTTGTGTTTATGAGTCCCCGAGATGGCTCCTAGCCCAAGGCCGTGTGGATGAAGCAGAAGATGTTCTCAACAGGTTTTCAGATAATCCTAATTCCAGCAACTTAGACTTATCTGAAGTGCTGCTAATCAGGAAGGATAATCAGGACCCGAAAAGTACTAAAACCCCTCAATCTGCAGTTAAGATTCTTCTGCAAAAAGGATGGTTTTTCAGACAATTAGTGTTGGCAATGCTGGCTGGATTTGGCATTGGAATGATATACTATGGAATGCCACTGGGAATTGGCAACTTGGACATCGATCTCTACTTAAGCAGCGCTTTGAATGCGTGCCTCGAAATCCCCTCGACTCTGATCATCTATTTCTTTGTGGACAAGTGGAAGAGGAGAACGACACTGCTGGGGCTGAGCACGATGAGCGGCGTGAGCGGGATGCTATGCATCGTGTTGAGCGAATGGAAGGCTGCAGAATGCGCGGTGGAGCTGGTTTCGCTCTTCGCGGCCTGCACTGCCTTCTCTTTGCTGCTCATATTCACTGCAGAACTGTTCCCTGTGAGCATTAGGAACTCTGCACTGTCTGCAGTGTGGCTGGCAGTGGTGCTTGGTGGGGTGGTTAGTCCTGTCCTGCTTGCCTCAACAGATGAGAAGAATAAGGTTTGGTCATATGTTGTGCTTGGTGTTTTGGCCATTGTTTTAGGGTCTGCTGTGATTTGGCTGCCTGAAACAATGGGATCAATAGAAGAAGAAGAAGGAAAGGATGATCAGATAGTATAGAATGATTCATCAAAAGATGAGAATGCTTGATTTTGATTTTGCTGTATGCATAGTTTGATCTCTTCATTATACACATTTTCACTTTCAAAAAAAAAATAAAAGATTAAATAATCTTGCACGGACTTTGTTTACTGATTCGATCAGTAGATAATATTTAGGAGAATAGATTAATGTTTGAAACTCGACAGCAATATTATAAAAATTACATCCTCCCAAATACTTGGTCAGACAGAGACACTTATAGTGATATTTTCCGTTTTACTTTTCAACTATCAATTTAACTAAATTCAGTTACTTAACTTTTCAAACCAACTAAATTTAGTTTTAAATGTTTGAAATGCCCTTCCGTTTTAAATATTTTACCAAACTTGACTCTGCTGCACGTGAGTGTATTTGACCATAATTTGGTCATAACAATGGGGGCATTAGGTGTGATTTAAATAAAAACTTGTATCACATTTTTAGAGAAAATATCATTTTTAGTCCTTCAACTATAATACATGTATCAATTTTGGTCATTGACTATTAAAAATTTCAAATTAGGTTCATGACTATTCAATTTGTATCACTTTTGGTCCTTGACTATTAACATTTTCAAATTAGGTGCATGACTATTCATTTTGTATCACATTTGATCCTGTCGTTAAATTTTCCGGCCAAATTTCCAGCGAAGTCATCGGGGGTGACCGGCGTTTTCTATTTTATTATTATTATTATTATTTATTTATAAGTTTTTTTTTATTTATAAGTTATGGAGTATTAAATAATTTTTAAAATAAAAATTAAATAAATTAGTCGGTCATTGGTGGCTTCGCCGGAAATTTGACCGGGAAATTTAACGGCAGGACCAAATGTGATACAAAATGAATAGTCATGCACCTAATTTGAAAATGTTAATAGTCAAGGACCAAATGTGATACAAATTAAATAGTTATGCACCTAATTTGAAAATTTTAATAGTCAAGGACCAAAATTGATACATATATTATAGTTGAGGGACTAAAAATGATATTTGCTCCACATTTTTATGTAAAAATATAATATTCCTAATATCGTGGTGCACATTTTTGCGTTGTTTAAGAAAGTGGTATCATCCATATCTAAACAACCTTGTTTTCAGTTGAAATTTTCAAAAAAAAACAACCTTGTTTTCAATAAAGCTTGTGTGGATATCCTGACCACTAATACAACATGAATCATGAGACAAGTGAATATTTCAACTACTTTCTACGGTTGCCATTAATCAAATACGGAGTAAAAGATAAGGAGTATATAAAAACAAGAAAAAATTAAGCAAAACCAAAAATATGTATAATTGTATCTTTTTAACGATGATGAAAACTCACAACCACTACTCAAGAGTGTATATGAAGTACGCATCGCTTTTGTATAATAATTTGCAAACCACACATGAAATGTAAACTGCACTAGGAAGATCATGTGCAAGCGGACTCGACTAAGAAAGTGTTGACAAAAATCAAAGAATCATGTTCTACCCACTTGGTCACCCCTTTCAAAGATGTATATAATTGTACTATTGAGGATTCAGTCAAAGAGTAAATTATAATTTTAGTCAAAGAAAATTGTCATTTTGGTCCAATATTTTTCAGTCACATTTGACCGGCAATTTGGCCGGCGTGACCAAAATTAAGAAAAAATGCATAGTCAAGTACGCAATTAACGTTTTTGAAAGTTACGGATAGCAATTAACACTACTACAATAGTCATTGGACAAAAATCAGAGAATCATGTTCTACGCACTTGGTCACCCCTTTCAAGGATGTATAATTGTACTATTGAGGATTCAATCAAAGAGTATATTATAATTTTAGTCAATTATTACAT
>CM008334.1:47909966-47924126 GCA_002525835.2 Ipomoea batatas | reverse complement strand
TCCATTGATTGATGTGCTAACTGGCTGTGAAGAAGCACGGAGGTAGCACGTACTTCTCCATCCTCTAGTTCTTCTATTGGATCAAAACTGAGTTTAATTTCAAAAGTTAAGCACGATTATTTAACTTTAATTTAATTAATAAACGAAAATGTAGACAGTTTTACTTGATGGAATTTGTTGTTGGGACACCATAAAGCTTGGTTGTGTTTCTCCATTTCCTTCCTTGATCGGTTGTTTCTAGACAAACCCTCCATTTTCTTGAGAAAAGCAAAACAAAAACAAAGAAGAATTCCTTAGTCTTTGCTTAAGAAAAACTCAAAAAACTTATGTTTCTAGTGAGCGGATTAAGGTGATATATATATATATATATATATATATATATATATATATATATATATATATATACACGATAGCAAATGAAAGCTGTGTTTATTGTTTAACAACTTAGCACCACCATATATACTATAAACCTGAGGATCAATCACTTCTGCTATTGAAACTTAACTTGACTAGCACGGAGGTAGCGCGTACTTCTCCATCCTCTAGTTCTTCTAATGGATCATATGAGAATTTTATTCAATTTGTTAAATTATTACCAATTTATTAACTTTTGGTAATTTTAATGTATTTTTATTTAATCTTCGCAATTAAATCATAATTCGATATTTATAAGCGAATAATTCACCTAACAAAATTAGATACTCAATAATTAACGCGTTTTTCACTATTCACTGATTTTTTTTTCTTTTGTACATTGTAAAACATATGAAATGGGGACCACTTGTTTATGTTGTACTATCTACCTTTTGAAAAATGATATTTGTAATTCCAATAAATGTACATCGTAATAATATCATTAAAGTTATTTTATTCTTTCGTTGTAAAAGTATATGTCACGAGGAGCACTTTTTAGCGTTGTGCTATCAAAATGTACCCTATATATTCTATATATGATGAATTCTTTGAACCGGCCTGAGGATCACTTCTGCTATTGAAACTTAAGGTGACTAGCTAGACTACCTTGAGTGTTGATGGTCTTGGGTCTTAGAATTCATGTAAAGATTTATTGAGGTCACTACATGATTGAATTCATTAATTTTTAATAAACAATAATAGTAAATATGCATATATTCCTAATAAAATTATGATAATTAATTACTTTTTTGAAATACTAATTAAGAGTTTGAGATTTTCAAATATATATATATATATATATAAATCATTGCTTCCATATATGAATATATAGTAATATATAGACTAATAGTTATTATATATTAATTAGTAATTACTATAATGCTATTTTTATTACATTAGTATATATATATATTTATTAATATAAGCATATCATATGAGAATTTTATTCAATTTGTTAAATTATTATCAATTTATCAACTTTTTGTTAATTTTAATGTATTTTTATTTAATCTTTATTTGTGAAGAAGCATAGATTTTGCATGGGGGTAGCACGTACTACTCCATCCTCTTTCAAGTTCTTCTATTGGATCTAGGAGCACATGAAAAATGCACCCGTCATTCTAGGATTGCACTACAAGAATAAAGACATTTAGTGACAATGTTTTTGTCACACGTTGTAATTTAGTCACAGATAATATACTTTTACAACCAAAAAATAATTCGACACTATTTTGTGAGATAATTGTGATAACTTTTTTTTGTCACTGATAGTATGGTAATTGTGACAAGTAAGTATTTGTTATGAGTAAGTTGTCACTATTGCTAGAATAATATTATCGTAACATACGTTGTCACTATTTGTTGTCACTAAATGCATGTACATTTTGGCGGCATTATAATTATGGCGGGAANTGATATATTCCTAATAAAATTATGATAATTAATTACTTTTTTGAAATACTAATTAAGAGTTTGAGATTTTCAAATATATATATATATATATATATATAAATCATTGCTTCCATATATGAATATATAGTAATATATAGACTAATAGTTATTATATATTAATTAGTAATTACTATAATGCTATTTTTATTACATTAGTATATATATATATATATATTTATTTATATAAGCATATCATATGAGAATTTTATTCAATTTGTTAAATTATTATCAATTTATCAACTTTTTGTTAATTTTAATGTATTTTTATTTAATCTTTATTTGTGAAGAAGCACAGATTTTGCATGGGGGTAGCACGTACTACTCCATCCTCTTTCAAGTTCTTCTATTGGATCTAGGAGCACATGAAAAATGCACCCGTCATTCTAGGATTGCACTACAAGAATAAAGACATTTAGTGACAATGTTTTTGTCACACTTTGTAATATAGTCACAAATAATATACTTTTAAAACCAAAAAATAATTCGACACTATTTTGTGAGATAATTGTGATAACTTTTTTTGTCACTGATAGTATGGTAATTGTGACAAGTAAGTATTTGTTATGAGTAAGTTGTCACTATTGCTAGAATAATAGTATCGTAACATACGTTGTCACTATTTGTTGTCACTAAATGCATGTACATTTTGGCGGCATTATAATTATGGCGGGAGCGTATGTAGTTCTGACAAAATATAATATTGACACAAATTTTAATACTTTTTGTGACAAATAGTTGTTGGCCACTCTTGTTTAAAATATTTGTGACAACTTATTTTGTCAATAAAATACAATTGGTTAGTACCATTATAAATGAGAAACAATTGTGAGAAAAAAAAATACTATTGTCACTAATATTGTAATTTTTTGTGACGAAATTGTTACAAATATTTGTGACGCTCTATAATTCCATAACAAAAATTACTAAATTGTGAAAATAATTATGTTGATTTCAAGTTTTGTCACAAATTTATGATAATTGTGACGAGTAAATAGTTGTTACTAAGAATATCATTCTTAAGGATTGCTTGTTCTTCTATCAATATGGTGTCTTCATCTCTAAATTTGAATCAAAATTAATCAAATGAATCGGATGACTACCCTAACGAAAATAGCCAATTATTTGTACATTAAGAGCCATCCAATGTAGCACAATTTTTACAATATGGTTGTATCAAATATATAATATAAAATAAATTATATATAATAAAAATTTGGTTATGGACCAATTAATCGAATTAGTTAAAGTATAATTTAGTTTGATTGAAGTAACAATTTCTCAAAATGAAAATTCAGTTAGTTTGATTCAAAATTAATCAAATTAAAAGAATTAAAAATTAATCCCTGAGTGTTATACATGAATCATATTTGGTCATTGACGATTACAATTTTTTAATAGGTATGTGCTTATTTCAAAAGAAGCAATATTTGGTCATTCCTGGCCAACTACTATTGTCGGGGTGCTCTTTCTGGAAGAAGCAAATGCAGTGCTTCTTCTAGAAGGAGCACTTCCGACAATAATTGGTCGGTACGTAATTGAACGACAGGAACAAATGTTATACAAATTGCATAGTTATGCACCTAATTAGAAAATTTTAAAGTCCTAACTCCACACTTTCCTCCCCAGCAGCAATAAACAAATTATCAGGCATGGAGAGCTGCAAAGTTGAACATATATATATAAGAGAAATTAATATTTTATGGAACTAATTTAACATAAAAGAAAGACAAAGGGCCAACTTACTTTGGGAGGGCATTTCCATTGAATAAGTTGTTTTTGTACCTGTTAAGAAACATGCATGGATTCTTTATATATATTATTTCGGAAAGAGTAAATATATATGTATATGCTGATATAAGAAGAGAGAAGGAATTATAGCCTAAATACATTAGATTTGCCCTTGTTTTCAAACCCTAGACTAAATGTTCCTTTTCATAAAAAATAGGAAGAATTTTTTGTTTTTTATTTTTAAATAAGCTCACTAATGGATTAAAGCTAAGGTTAAACAATTAGCATAATATATGTAAATTAGCAAAGTATAAACTTCATGAATTAATGTTCTTTGTCTCATTTTTCTGGAAAGTGTAATTTTCGATCAGTCTCATTGTAAAAAGAATATATGTTAGTTTCTTCAATATCAATATATCATACAATTTGAGTATGTAGCTAGCATTACTATAAAACTTTTACTAAAATTTCCCCTTATATGCTTATGTTAGTATAATGTTTCCTTGTGCTAAAACAACTTCATTCATTTTCATTCTCAATTTGAAGAAGTTTGTTTCTCCCCAACATAAATTCAAATGCCTAACCTATGATCTTTCGATTTTGCTTATGTTGGTATTAAATTGAAGGTCAAACCAAATCTAGTAAGGTTAGGTTTATAATCACGATGAGCATGATTCGGTTCGAACCTAACTACAACTATTTGTAGTCACTTTTTTTTCTCCCATTTTTCTTTATCCTCTTGACTAAGATAGAGTCTTCATTAACGACTTTCAAAAATTTTGATTATAAACAAGTAGTATCATAACAAAATAAAAGATCAAATTTTTTTACTTGAGTTATCATTAAAAAAAACTTGTACTCTATACTTTTTTTTTCCTTTAAGCTATATTGCTTAACACAAAATCCCCTCATGATTTTATGTCATTTTCACTTCCATACACAAAAGAAATAATACTCCCTACAACATATATCCATTAGGGCATCTTTTAGATTTTTGTGGCCATGATATCCATACACGAACATCTAGATTTGACAAACAAAAGCACAATAATCTTTAAAGATAAAGAATCAAAAATCACAAAAACAAACAATCAACACTGAGTTTAATTTCAAAAGCTAAGCATGATTTAACTTTAATTAAATTAATTAATCAACAAAAATCTAGACAGTTTTACTTGATGGAATTTGTTGTCGGGACCCCATGAACCTCGGTTGTGTTTCTCCATTTCCTTCCTTGATCGAATGTTCCCAAACAAACCCTCCATTTAGAAAAACTCAAAAATCACTTCAGCTATTCCAACTTAATGTGACTAACCTGAGAGTTGATGGTCTTAATTGGGTCTTAGAATTCATATAAAGATTTAATGTGGTGATCAATAGATGATTGAATTCATTAATTTTAATAAACAATAATAATAGTAAATATGTATGTATTCCTAATAATAGTAATTTGTTAAATTATTAGCAATAATAGTAAACATTAATTACTTCCATATATGATATCTATATATATATATTAAAACAGAAGTACTAGTTTTCCCGCTCATTTTAGTCCAAAAATTTTGAAATCGGTCAACATAATATTATATAATAATTACTTATCAGAAATTCTAGCCTTACTTATCATTCCTTATTTATCAAAATATGATTCCATTCCTTATTATACAAGGAAATTAATTTGAAATATTTTAGTCAATTCCATTCCTGTATGGATTCCTTATTTATGTACATATGTTAACAAAATAGTCACACGGAAATAATAATTATTAAACAAAATTATAGTTATTATACCATGTAATTCAATTATTGTTCAAAATATTTTAATCTTGCGTATTATATATATATATATATATATATATATATATATATAGTATTCAAAATATATACTATATGATGTATATTATAGTATTCAAAAAAATTACTATATTATGTAATTGTACGTAATTAGATTTCTCTCATTATAATATTCAAAAAATAAAAATTCCAACAATCAAATTACTATATGATGTATATTATAGTATTAAAAAATATTACTATATTATGTTATTGTATGTAATTAAATTCCTCTCATGATAATATTAGAAAAAATGAAAATTTCAACAATCAAATTACTATATGATGTATATTATAGTATTTAAAAAAATATTACTATATTATGTTAATGTATGTAACTAAATTCCTCTCATTATAATATTAAAAAAAATTCAAACAATCAAATTACTATATGATATATATTATACTATTAAAAAAATATTACTATATTATGTTAATGTACGTAATTAAATTCCTCTCATGATAATATTCAAAAAAATAAGAATCCAACAATCAAATTACTATATGGTGTATATTATAGTGTTAAAAAAATTACTATATTATGTTAATGTACGTAATTAAAATCCTCTCATGATAATATTCAAGCAAAATAAAAATTACAACAATCAAATTACAATATGATGTATATTATATAGTATTAAAAAAATATTTCTATATTATGTTAATGTACATAATTAAATTACTCTCATGATAATATTCAAAAAAATAAAAATTCCAACAATCAAATTACTATATGATGTACATTATAGTATTCCAAAAAAATATTACTATATTATGTTAATGTACATAATTAAATTTCTCTCATGATAATATTCACACACACAAAAAAATTTGCAACAATCAAATTACTATATGATGTATATATTAGTATTCCAAAATAGATATGTCAAATTTAATTTATTCTAATAAGATAAAATTGAAATCTTCTCTTCAATTTAATATCTTTGTATTATAGATATTTTTAATTTTATTTGTTTTTTTTTTTGAATTTTAATTAAAATTATTAAAATTAAAATAATTTAATTTGAATCGAATATATATATATATATATATATATATATATATTTTGTATANTTATTTTAATTTGTAAATGTAATTTTATTAATTATAATTAATAAAATATAAAATATAATTGAAAATAAAATTATAAAATTAATAAAATGTGTATTCATAAATATTTAAATTTATAAAAATACATACATACATACATATACTTATGCATTATATTAATCATACAAAATAAAAATTCTATTTGTCAGTTTATAAATTTAATTATTTTAATTATAATATATCAATATAAAATTATAATTACAGAAATTATATTATAGAATTTACATATATACATATTAATAAATATTATTTGTATATACACTGTATTACACAATCACATATACAAAAATTAAATTTTACATTTTTTTAATTTCTAAGTATAATTTCTTAGTTATTATTCATATTGTTAGAATTATAATATATATGAAATAAGATTAGGAATAATTCAATTTAATAATGTAAATTTTTCTCTATAAATGTATATAAATATGTATATGATTAGAGATTATATTAATCATACAAAATTTTAATTTTGTATGTTATGATAATAGATACTTGACCAAATATACGAAAATTCAACTATATTATTATATTGTACATTATAATATATTTGTATTTTTAAATTTTATTATTTAAATTTATAATAACAAAAATTTTTCCGTGCAGCGCACAGGTAAAACACTAGTTAATATAAATGTAACAAGTTTAAAACTCCCCAACCTCCAACAACCTGCATTATCATGTTAAACACAGGAATTAGGAATTACTCCGTAGGATGTAAACTTGATGGAATTGAACAAATATTTTAGTAATAACGGCCGTTTGGTTCGCTGGAAAATATTTGAAGAAAATGGAATTCAAATTCCATGGAAAACAAATTACCAAAAAAACAGATTCCACTGTTTGGTTGATGGAAAAGAAATTACTAAGAATATGAATTCCATTGTTTGGTTGAATTTGGAAAGGTAAGGAATTATGAATATAAAGACTAAAATGCCCTTAGTAATAATAGTGATAATATATATACATATGTAATTAATAACTTTTGTTGAGGGTAAAATAGTCCAAGCCTTAATATTTTCTTCCCACCCTCTATGGAAAACAAAATACCTACTCCTACCAAAGAATTTGTTTTCCTTAGCTTTTGGAAGTGGAGTTCCATGGAATTCATTTTCCATCGAACCAAACAATAGAATTACATATTTTCCTCATCTTTATGGAAAACATTTTCCATGAAATTAGTTTTCCATCCAACCAAACATGTCATAACTGTTGTCTGGAAGAGTTGAAGTGAATCCATGGAACATTAAATAGTATTACGGTCCCCCATCCATTATAAAGCATATGATTCTCAAGTAGCATAGCAGAGCAGAGCAGACAGATACTCTGACACAACATGATTTGCGTTTCTACTAAGTTTGTTGTTCTGGTCCTCATCTATGTTATCCACTCAATCACATGTCCAGCACGTGGCACCCTCCCCGGCACTTGGGAGCTCCTTGTCCCTAACGCCGGCATTGCCTCCATGCACACCGCCGTCACCCACTACAACACCGTCGTCCTCCTCGACCGCACAAACATCGGCCCTTCCAAGATCCGCCTCCCCGCCCACCGTTGCCGCAACGACCCTAACGAACCCATTTTGAAAAAAGACTGTTTTGCCCACTCCGTCGTCCTCGACCTCAAAACCAACACGATTCGCCCGCTAGAGATCCTCACCGACACGTGGTGCTCCTCCGGCCAGTTTCTCCCGGACGGCACGCTCCTCCAGACCGGCGGCGACCTGGAGGGGTTCCGGAAAATCCGGAAGTTTTTTCCCTGTAATGCGTCGTCGTTTTGCGATTGGGTGGAGCTTAAAGACGTCCAGCTCGCCGAAGGGCGGTGGTATGCTACTAATCAAAGACTCCCCGACGGCCGTGTCATTATTGTCGGTGGCAGGGGGGCCCACAGCGTTGAGTTTTTTCCGCCGCAAAACGGCGCCGTTCCGTTGCCTTTCCTCGGGGAAGTTGAGGATGACCAATTGGATAATCTTTACCCTTACGTTCACTTACTCCCAAACGGCCATCTTTTCATCTTTGCCAATACTAAGGCGGTAATGTATGATTATGTAAAGAATGTATTTGTTAGAGATTTTCCGGTGCTCGACGGCGGCCCCCGGAACTATCCCTCCGCCGGGTCGTCGGCGATGCTCGCGCTTACCGGGGATTATTCCTCTGCTTCTATTGTAATCTGCGGCGGAGCGCAATACGGGTCGTATTTACAGCATATTACGGATAGTCCGGCCCATACAAGCTGCGGGCGGATCGAGACCACCGGGTCGGACCCGGTTTGGGAAATGGAGGATATGCCGTTCCCGAGGATTATGGGGGACATGGTAATGCTCCCCACCGGAGATGTCATGATCATCAATGGCGCAATGAAAGGTACCCAAGGTTTCGGAATGGCTTCTAACCCGGTTTTGAACCCGGTCTTATACCGACCCGACGAACCCGTGGGGCTCCGGTTTATGACTCTGAATCCGGGTACGGTGCCCCGGATGTACCACTCCACCGCCAACCTATTACCCGACGGTAGAATCTTGCTTGCCGGAAGCAACCCGCACGTGTTCTACACTTTCAAAGGCGACTTCCCGACGGAGCTAAAAATCGAAGCGTTCTCGCCGGAGTATTTGTCGGCCGACAGGGCGAATCTTCGGCCTGTTCTGGTGGATTTACCGGAGAAAGTGGCGTTCGGAGAGGAATTTGAGGCAATTGTGACGGTGGAATTGCCGGTGGTCGGTATCGTGGAGGTGAATTTCGCCAGCGCACCATTCGCGACTCACTCGTTCTCTCAAGGACAACGGCTAGTTAAGGCGGCGGTGTCCAGTGCTATTCCTAAGGGCGCCGGTAAATACAAGATATGCTGCACGGCGCCGCCGAACGGGAACGTGGCACCGCCGGGATATTACATGGTTTTCGCAGTAAACCAAGGAGTACCTAGCGTGGCACGGTGGGTCCAAGTAACCGCTTAATTGGATATTTTTCTCATAAAATTATCATAGCTACCATTGGTTTTAATCTCCTTTGTCATTTTCAAACATTTAAATAAGTTAAGTAGTAACTAATCATTCTTTAGATTTTGTAATCTTGAAAATTGTAAATTTGCTTCATTTAATTTTGTTATAATCTCCTTTCCCAGTCCTTTTAATTCCTTTTATTTCATTTTATGTCTCGTTCAATTATTAAAATTTGACTTGAATTATTTATAATTTATATCATATTGAATTTAAGTAATCAGCACTTGATTATGAAGCTGAAGTCCGTGTCAAATGTCAACATTCCTGCCCTGCTGGGAGCCTGAAATGGACACTCTTAGCTTCTTCAATCTTTACAATACTTTAGCATAAATTATATATCAAGTGGAAGAAATTAAATAATGTTTATTTTAATTCTTTTAAAAAATAAATTTTGTGGGGCACATATATCTTTGCTTATGCAACAAATTAAATATTATATATAATTATTCTCACAAATTAATTAATTGTTCATAACATCGTTCCAATTTAAAAAAAAAAAAATCTGTAAAAGACTAGATAACACTACACATATCAAACCTTTTGTATTAAATCAATCAAAGTTATGCTTTTTTTCTTTTCTTCAGATAATATATTTTAAATTCTAATAGCAATATTCCATCTTCATCATATGACAATTTTAAAAAAAGTTTTTAAGTGTGAAAAATAATTGGACCACCTTGGAACTTAGGCACCTAGCGATGGCCATGTTCTAACAATAAAGCATACAATAGGCATGGATTTAAAAACAAAGCTAACGACAATAATACAATATAATATAATATAATGGATGGACATAATTTAATGTGAGAACCAATCCATGTGTACTGTTACGTTCCTTTGTTTTTATTTCTTTTTTTGTCTTTACAATGAGAATAAGTTAATTGGCGATTAGCAAATGTAGTTTAGTATTACTGAGTATATATATGTTAAGGGATGATTAATTGAGCTAACTCACTAATCAGTGCTTCTAAAGGGGACAATTTTAAACAAATTAAAGTTGAATATAATATAAATCGTGATGTTTTTGGACATGAAACACATTATCAATGAATCTGTAAGCGTACAAAGTCAAATTAAAATATTTCAAAAGGTGATTTTATAAATTTTTTTTTAAAAAAAAAGGAATAATGGTGATTTATGATATATAATGGTGGTATAATTGTGGAGTAATACTCCACAAAGGTCGATATTAGTGATTTTATAACAATTATTTTGACTGGATTCGTTTCATGATTCCAAACTTATATTTTTCTTTTAATTAAGTGGGATATTATCTCTTCAATAATAAATAATAAAATATAATGAAATGTTGATGAAGATAAAACAATCTTTTCAAGCGCAATAAAAAGAATTTAGAGATAATTAATAGAAAATGATAATTATATTTTAAGAGTATGAACCATTTTTCTATAGCAAATTCTTTAATATTGTTTTCATGCGTATATTTAAAGAGTTGAGTTAAGTGGTTTGATATTTATTGGCAACCTAGTGATATTATATGATTAACCCCATGCTAGTGAGTAGTGACTTCATATACCCTCAGTCCCTCATTAAGGGCCACATCTTTTATTGCTACCAACATTATCACTTATTTTTTTGCAGCTCCTAGCTAGGATAGCTAGCTAGCTCAACACTATATAAATATTCTGTTCAACAAAGTAACTTTCCTTATAGTAGGTTCTTATGGTTTAAAAATAAGTTTCTACACCAGGACTTGCACGTCGACAAGTCAAACAATCAATTTCAACATTTAACCGTATTAACTAACTATCAATTATTGTACCATGGTCACATAAGTTATATTATTAATATATTAAATGTTCATTTTAAATACATTAAATATAATATATTTTTAAGTTTATTATTTGTGTATTGAAGATTCATTATCCAGTACTACTATCGATCAAATAATGTTTTACTTAATAATAATGATGATAAGTAAACACAAATTATATTAAAGACCATGGTCTACCATACACATTGTGTATTATTGATTATGTACTTGCAATTTACATATTATATATATTCAGTTAGTATATTATATACAATACTTGTAAATAAATTGAAAGTATATAATATATTAGATGCAGATGTATAATATGTTAACTTAAACAAGTACATAATCCGTTAACTGAAGACATATAGTATGCAATCGTTATTCCACGGACCATGGTTCACATAGCTGTGTGTATCATAAATAAAAAATACATTTTTAATATATTAAAAGTATATGATTTGTGTACGTAAAGTACATTATTTAAGTATTGACATTACATTATTTTGTATACTACTACGTATCAAATAATGTATATTCAGTACACATATAATGTACTTTTAGTATAATAAAAATGTATCTTATATTTATGGTCCACATAAAAAATTTTCTAACATGTAAACTGTAGGTACATAATCTGAATGACATCCGATGTCCCGGTCCCGGTTAACACTCTCACATGGAGGATGGGAGTGGGTTCGAGCCTCAGTGGCAACTGTTGACTCTTTGTGCTTCATTAGGTTGAAAAAGTAGCTATGAACAGATACTACATTGTAACAGAGTTAGTAGTACTAAAAAAAAAAGTACATAATCTGAATGTGGCGTATACTGTGCTTGGTGAACCTTAGTCCATGATATAATGAAGAGTTAATTACCGGCCCAAAAAAAATTACACATCGTAGGCTGAACAGGTCGATGGCCCCAAAAATGAACATTGTAGGCCCGAAACGCGGCTTTATTAATCAAGGCCCACCAAGAAGAAAAGAAGACCATAAAAAAGAAGAAGAAGAAAAAAAAAAGAATATTCGGCAAGATGTCTGAATGTCTTGTATTTAAAATTGGTAAAGAGCATTTAACAAAACCTCCTTAGGGTTTTCCCTAGGGTTTAACACTTCCCTGCCCCCGGAAACGAAATTCTCAGCGAAGATCAAATGTGAAATTTCTCAAAAATTTCAAATTTTATTGTGCAAAAAGGCGATGGAAGCCCGAGTAGGAATGTCTGGTCGTGGCGGCGCCGTAGTAGACGGCGGCCCTGGGTCATTTCTGCCGCAGCACCACCACCAGCGTCAGAAATACCATCACTTCCACACGCAGCAGCAGCAGCAGCCTCAGAATCCGCAGACGCAAATTGGAACTGTGCCGCAGCTTCTCGCCGGCGGTATTGCCGGAGCTTTCAGCAAGACCTGTACTGCTCCCCTAGCTCGCCTCACCATTCTATTTCAGGTTAATAGCTAGCGCCTAACCTGTTCCTCTCTCCTTGTTATAACGTCCTGAAATATCTTCTTTTAGTTGAGATCAATATAATTTTAGTGAGGGGGGTCGAAGTGGTGGAATATATGAAGTTTTTGTTATAGAACCTAACGCTTTGGATGTGTAATTGTATACAAAAAATTTCTAGTTGTTTCTTGTAGTTGATTATCTCTGTTTCTGTTTGGTGCTAGACTGCTATATTGCTTATTGTGTTTTCCAGTTACCTTTTGCTTGAATAATAAACTAAAGGGACTTTAAACGTCCACTTGCTTAGATCATTAACATTGCTCCTCTGACATATGTTGTATTCTTTATAAAATTCTAAAATCTTAGGTCCAAGGCATGCATTCAGATGTGGCAATGTTGAGCAAGCCAAGTATATGCCGTGAGGCTTTGCGGATTGTTAATGAAGAAGGATTCAGAGCTTTTTGGAAGGGAAACCTTGTCACTATTGCTCATAGGCTTCCGTATTCTTCAGTCAATTTTTATGCTTATGAACACTACAAGAAAGTGAGTGAAACACACCATATTTGTACCAATACAGCGATGCAAAATTAATCCGTTACCCTTATGCCATCCCATTCAAATTGTTCTGTTTGGCAGATCTTGAAATCTATTCCTGGCCTGGATGGTAATCAGGGAAATGCGAGTGCAGATGTATTTGTGCATTTTGTAGGTGGTGGGTTAGCTGGAATGACAGCTGCTTCTGCCACCTACCCATTGGATCTTGTTAGGACAAGGTTGGCAGCACAGGTATAATTATAGCTTTATGATTTATGTGTATATCTTGGTTCTTTTATTTAGTCATGTGGGTGGAAAACAGAGACTATTTAAACATTGTAAGACAAAAATATTGTCAACTTGGATTTGCATCATACTGTGACACCTTGAATCTATTGAGACACTTTGAAATTCTTCAGTCCTACATAGCCGTGTACCTAAATAGCTTATTATTTGTGATGGGCTTCTGAGACACCTTTGATNTCAAATTACTATATGATGTACATTATAGTATTCCAAAAAAATATTATTATATTACGTTAATGTACATAATTAAATTTCTCTCATGATAATATTCACTCACAAAAAAAATTTACAACAATCAAATTACTATATGATGTATATTATAGTATTCCAAAATAGATATGTCAAATTTAATTTATTCTAATAAGATAAACTTGAAATCTTCTCTTCAATTTAATATTTTTGTATTATATATATTTTTAATTTTATTTGTTTTATTTTTTGAATTTTAATTAAAATTATTAAAATTAAAATAATTTAATTTGATTCGAATATATATATATAGAATCATTGTTGCATGTCAAAAGTTCACCCAAATAAAAAAAATTGTTGCATGTCAATTTGTTTACTTCATCTAACT
>CM008334.1:47876844-47890340 GCA_002525835.2 Ipomoea batatas | reverse complement strand
GACTTTGGAGGTAGTGTTAGAAGTTTTGTTCACATATTTATAGAGCACATGGATAATTCATCTATAAATTGGTTGTTAATAAATGTGAACAATGTAGTGTTCGGTTTGTGGATTTTGACTAATCTCTCGAATGGCGTACGTTCCATCCCGATAGTAACAATATTGGTATGATATGACAACTATTTGTATGAACTTTTTTCATTATTAAAAGAAATTATTGATGAGTCTCGTATAATAACTATTTCTATGATCTTTTTTCATTATTAAAAGAAAATTATTGATGAGTCCCACATCAATTATTGACGAAATTTGAGTCAATATATAAGACTTTAGTCAAATGTATACTCAAAGTAAATTTTGTAATATAATGTTCATATAGTTTGAATTTGTATCATTTTAGTATTAGAATTGTTAGTATAATATTTCATGCATAAGATCACGATACTTCAACTTAACTAAAAATTATTCTTATGAAAATGGACAACAAAATTAACAAAGAAAATGAATTAGTTGCTTTTAAAATTTTAATCTAAATTAAATAACACTCTAATTAGCACATTCTTATGGTGTGGAATTTCCAATTATCCCTGTTTAGTATTTACACAATATAATAAACTTGTGAAGCAAACTTTCTTATTTCTATAACTTAAATATAGTTGTCATCATTGTATTATATAATAAGACTAGCTAGGAATTCAAATATTCAATCAACGTTTTCTGGAAGTCTTTGGTTTAATGGTTTGGGTCGTCAAAAAATTGAGACATTTTGAATAATTTATGTCCCAATGGTTACATTTTTCTTTTTGATCACGACAAGAAATCCATGGTATTGAACCTAGAAAACAGATAGATAAGCAAAGACATTAGGAAAATGTTAAAAGTTATGAAAGTCAATTTAATTAGAGGAAGTTTCCTAACATTTTGTTTCCACTTTCTTTTTCTTGTTACCAAAGGGATGACACAATACAACTAATATGATATTTAATAAATAGTGAGCAGTTGTACTGTGTTTTTTGTTTGATTAAGGGAAGGGAACTCTGATTAGTTGTTTCTCACAAATCACAATAATAGCTCTTTTTATGAAGGGGAATGTGGCTTGGTCATTCCATATAAGTTGTATCACTTTTGAGTTTTGACGGAAGAGTTTCAGGATCATTCCAATCCACATTAGTAATTATAAACAATTTAATACTTTAATAGTTAGTACTAAAATATAAATATTAATCTAAAAACATCTGGAATTGTAAATTGTATAAAGATTTAAAGAATCAAAACACAAGACAAAGTCACAACTCACAAAGTATTAATACTAGAATGCCTAATTTTGAATTTTTTATTACATCTTTTTTTGGATTTGCGACCGATTTGAACAATTTAGGGTTATTTCACTAAAAATGACATTAATTTGAGCAAAATAATCAATTTTAAAAAAAAAATAAAAAAAATAGCTAACCGGTGGCCTAGACGCCTGCCTAAACCGTCGCGATCGACCTAATCAATGGACCATATTGGTTCTCATGGACTCAAACTAAATTTTTAAAGAAAATTTTCACATTTTGTCTCTAAGTTATAAAGTAGTTGTAAGACGATTCGTCCCTACTTGTTGGTCGTGTTTACTTCTCGTCCCTAAGCTATAAATGATGTTGTAAATTTCATACTTTTTCTAACCAGTCGTGCTCACTTCTCATCCCTAAGCTATATTGGGGTTGCGAAATTCGTCTCTAATATTTTTTTATTAAAAAAAATAAATTGCAACGTCAGTTATAGTTTAGGGACGAGAAATGAAGCACGACCAAGTGACTAATAAGTAGGGATAAATATAATCCTACAATTATCTTTTAACTTAGGAACGAAAAGTGTAATTTTTCCAATTATTTACAATTTGTTGGATTGAGTTTTGTGTTGTCTTAATAGTGAATTTGATAGAATTATGTGTTAATTTATCTTTATTGTGTTTGTGACCAGATATATAAGAGGGGAAAAAAACTCAAAATGTTTGGTTTGTATGTAATTATATGTCAGTAATAATCATTTGAATTAGTTCGGTAAAATGTTAGCTCGCAACTTTACAAAATTGTTGAAATTTTACTCCCTTGATGGACATAATCCTTACTTCTGTGAGATTATAACACAATGAATTAACATTAAATTTTATTTAATTAAAAAAAAAAAACATAACAACATTTCAAAATGTTGTAAACTTTTTTTTTTTTTTTTTATAGTACTTCTGAGTTCTGACTCAGTTATAATATAATAATTGTTCATAATTACTTTCACAAAGAGTTAATATTGTCTCCATTGGGCTCGAACTTATGATCTCCATTTGAGAGAGTCACTTCGTGCCACTAGACCACAAAATCATTGACAAGAATGTTGTAAACTAAGAAATTGCAGCATTTTTGTAAAATTTAGATTCCAAACTTTTAATAATGAAGATCAAAATGATTAATGGCATATAATTGAGAGACCAATTTTTTTTCCTTTGTGATAAATTTATTTATTGAAAAATGTATAATAATATATTATGTTTTTAATACTATATCAATAATATTTTTATCGTTTCCATATATAAACAAATATTAGAGACATGTTTAATGATTTGTCTGTTTACTATTATCATCATTAACTTGATATATAATACTCCACAATCATTGAAACAGGTGTGTTCACCATTCTTGAATTTTATATAGCAATAATAATAATAATAATAATAATAATAATAATAATTATTATTATTATTATTATTATTATTATTATTATTATGTATGCGTAGAAATGTTGCAAATGTAGAATATGCTACGAAAGTTGCAAAAGCTTTGGGACTTATTTTATTTTATTATAATTTTCGCCCACATGTTTAAAATCATCGGTGTAAGGCCGCCGCCAAAGTTTAACGCACAAAACAAATGTATAGACTATAGAGACAATTGAGAATCTTTTTATACATACATTTAAAATTCTTTTGAAAAATCCTAAACGGTTAACTACTAGTCAATGATTAATCATGGAATCATTCACAGGTATACAACTATATAGAAGAGATGATAATCTTTCTAATAATAACTCATTTTCAAAAATTAAATATTGAAATACCATTGTTAGTACATACTATATATATATATATATATATATATATAGAGGATCATATAAGATCACCTGTAGGTGTGATTGTGAGATCAAATCATGTGCATCAAAATAATAATTTTAATGGTTTAGATTGATTAAGATTCCAAGTTGAAGTGTGTGGGAACATTGATTAAATGTGTGCAAACGGTGATTAAATGTGTGCAAATGGTGATTACTTGTGTGCGAACGGAGTGAATGTGTCAATCAATCTAGATCATTAAAATTTATTAGATTAATGTACAAGATTTGATATCACAATATTAATGGTCTAGATTGGGTAAGATTCCAAGTTGAAGTGTGTGCGAATGGAGAGGGTGCATCAATCAATCGAAAGGTAAAAATCACGGGCATTTTGGGCGGCGACAAGTCGAAATTCACTATTTTGTAGGTGATTTGTACATGTTACATTGTGTTTTCTAGTCTAGAGAAATGTTGATCCCTTCCCTCGTGTCCTTCACGTAGCTCTTATAGGATTAGAATGTGTAGTGTATTGTAGCGCCCTGACAGCCTTTCCGCAAGATTCCGAGTTCCGGCACTTGTACATAACATCCCATAAGTTGCAAGAATGCTTAGAATATTCTAGAACTCTATGGAGTCCTCCTAGGTGTATAGATAATTTTAGAGGATTCTAGAGAAACAACCATAGCCGTAGGATTAAACCGATCTACACCGTCCATTGAGGAGGTGGAATGAGTATAAATACCCCTCAAGGGGTTCTCATTTGTAACCATCAAAGATTTGAGGCATTCAAGTTCCGTATAAAGCTCACGTGTTTCCTTTAGCATCTTTTGTGAAGTTCTTGCTTAACTTTCTTTCGTGAGATTTTAATGGGTTTTATGGTAGTTAATTGGGGGTTAGGGATAGTTAGGAAGGTTTATGGATAGTAAATGGGTAATAAAGGAGTAATAATTGGATAATAAATGCATAATAATTGCCTAATAAATTGTAGGGTATGGAAGGATGATTATGAAACCAACTGGTCACGTCCCGAATGCTGACTGCCAAGTCCGAGGTCCGACTGCCTATTAGGTTGTACCGATCGGGTACCCATGTTGGGTATCTATCATAAGTCCTTCACTTTTCTGTGTCTCGCAAAGCCTGGCACATGAAAATACATTGTCTTGCCTCAAAATCAATTCAGCACAACAACTGAATAAAAATTTGTCGACTCCTTCTATAGTTCTCTGATCCACCTAACTCCAAAGTATTTTGCCAACTCTTTTTTCAAGGAAGCGAGGTTGACCGAGCACCGACTCCTTTTTCAAGCTTCCGATCAACCTAATTCCAAAGTATTTTGCCTATTCCTTTTTCAAGGAGGCACGGTTGACCGAAAGCGGACTCCTTTTTCAAGGAGGTGCGAGGTGACTGAGCACCGACTCTTTTTTGTTGCCATTTCTCTACGGGCCTACTACTGAAGCTAACTACCTAAAAAAAATTATAAGATACTTAACAAAATAAAAAGCATTTGCGCGAGATGCATTGCCTCGAAGGGGTATGGTCCGGACCAATCAAGGTGACTATCCTAAGTTAGTTGAAATTTCTTAGTACGTGGCAGTCCCTCAGTGTCACGCCCTTGCATATCTTCAAACCTACAAAGATTTAACGAAGACTTGTAAAAATCAGCCAACCACCTCGCGTCCGAGGGGTGACTGACTACTCAAATTTATCGCAACAAGCTAAGTTTCACCCTTCTGGTTTGCAAATTGACTGCCTCACTCACTTGTCCGTAAGCAATCATAGATCGCTTATAGGATCTGGCTAAGTATCACATATCCTTAACCAGTCCTCGATTCTCACTGCCTCATTCACTCATCCGTAAGCAATCACATATCACTTTTAGGATCTGGCTAAGTATCACAAATCCTTAATCAGACCCTAGATTTACTCAAACCCTTTAAAGGACTGACTGAACCCGAACTCACTTGGACCAGCTTAAAGATCAGAGCTGGTTAGTACAAAGAATATATTTCGTAGCATGTACATCATAAGGCATTAAGTTACAAAATAAATCACCAAGTTGACAATACCACTCGGACAGTTTTCGCGCAATTCTTTCCACGAAGCAGTCTGCCCACTGGTATTAAATGATTGCTACCAGATATATATGACCTTCCCTATCTCCCTAATTTTTTCATAATTCCTTGATAGCAGTTAGGAAATGACATGCAATCCCCCAATCTCTCGCCCCGTACCTGTCCATAACCGCTTGACTTTGGTACATGGGTTCCGCTCCCAGATCATTCACAATGATCCAGCCAACTGCCAACTGCCAACTGCTTTCCACGATTGTGCTAGTATAGGGTAGTTTAACCAAAACCTCTCCTTCACGAATCCAATTTGCCTCCACTGCCCAACTTCATGCAGTCCAACAAGATAATGAAGAGGTGGTCATCACTGGAAACTTATTCAAATTCAACATGTTTCTTCCTCATCCTTACCAATTTCACCAAATCATGCATGCATGCCACGCACATATATGCATGATTAAGCAATTTTGAAAGCATCTCCTGATATCTTCCTCCAACTTGCGATAGAATCGGTGGCTGCGACTAGATGAAGAAATATTCACCCATGTTCTTCTTTATCATTTTCCATGCATAAGCACACTCACATAAGCAAATGTACAGAAATATCATTCATAATAATTT
The DNA here is from genome assembly GCA_002525835.2 of Ipomoea batatas. Classification (NCBI taxonomy): domain Eukaryota; kingdom Viridiplantae; phylum Streptophyta; class Magnoliopsida; order Solanales; family Convolvulaceae; genus Ipomoea; species Ipomoea batatas. The sequence goes on along the minus strand of CM008334.1, from coordinate 47,884,566 downwards.
TCTACCAATATCTCCGGTCGTCAGCATGCATGTGGAGACTAACTTGTTCATGGCCCCTCAATCGGCATGAAAAATTTACTTTTGCAACATTCATTATACAGAGTGAAGGAACTGCTTATTCAGGTTGGGTTCTGTAGGAAATGTATGTGGACTAAGGAGCATGCTCGAGCTTATACCTGAGAAAATTGATCTGGGTATGTATGAATTTATAGGGATCAATAAGCTTGCATAAATTAAAGGAATGGAAATAGAAAGGATAATATAATTGCAATGATATTTTCTTGATTGATATAAATGTATTACAAGAATAGTATAATGGATTAAATAAGATATGTCTTGTAGGGAAATTGCAGCCGTTATACCGTGGACCATGCACCATGCCTGATATTGCAGTTCTGTTGAACGGATACTGCAGTTGTGTTGAACTAATACTGCAGTTGTCTTGAAAGGGAATTGCAGTTGCGCGGAACAGAGGTCGTTTCATCCGTCTGGAACTACAGCTGTGTTGAACTGATACTGCAGTTGTGTTAAACGGATACTGCAGTTGTGTTGAACTGATACTGCAGTGTGTTGAACGAATGAAACGACCTCTGTTCCACGCAACTGCAGTTTCCTTTCAACACAACTGCAGTATCAGTTCAACACAACTACAGTATCAGCCATAACCATGGTCCACAATGCATTGTGAACCATGGTCCACAATATAATTTGCGGGGAAATTGAGAATGCTTGTCTAATTTAGATATATATAATCATAAACTATTTATACAAAGAAAATCACAGCCAATTAGATTAAATTTGTGGTGGGTCACGGGACTAAGTCCAAGCCCATGTGGTGGGTTGTGAGTCTAAGGCAATGTCCATCATTTTGGGTCCGGAGACAGGCTTTCCGCACTCTCTTTGGGTCACTCGAGTCATCTTCGTGGATCCCTAGACCCACGAGTCCCTATCATTGGACAATTTCTAATATATCCATCAGCATGTTTCATATATTTGGATGTATATTATCCAATAAAATCATAGTTGAATTAGAATTATTTGTTAGTATTGTTGTAATAAAACTCGAGTGTATATAAAATGAAATTTAATAACAGGTCACACATATTGGTGTATTATATAAAATGAAATTGTAGTTGAATCAAAATGATACTTTAGTTGTATTGTAATGATCAATGTATATAAAATGAAATTGAATATGTCATTAAAACAGAATTAATTGGACAAAACATGTACCCTTTTTCTTATTAAAAGAAACGAAATCATTTTAGTCTTTTAGACCATGATCTATAGTAAAATATTCCCATATCATCGAAAATTGATACCTTCATAAATATGTTCATATCCTCGTGCCAATCAACCAGTCGTTATACCGTGGCCACGGTCACAAAACGACGTCGTTTTAATAAGTGGGAGAAACAACTCCCGTAAATCTCCGTAATTAATACTACAGTTCACCTCAAATGATTCCACACGACCCATATTTAATTTTGACAATCCTTTCTTCCACACGGCCCAATTCCAAAGCTCCCAGCCCAACCATCTTTCCTTCCTCTCCAAGCCCTAAACCCGACCCAATTTCCACCTCTTCTCCCTCCCGTCTCTGTTGAGACTCTGCCACCAGCTCACCCCGGCGACCAACCACCCGCCCTGGGCGACGATCCCCCACCACCTCAATCCCCTCCAAGTGACCAAATCGGCCACAGCAAGAGAAATACACCGGAACCTTCTCAAATTTCACAAGTGATGTATTTTTTTCTTTTATTCCTGATATTTATTTTTTACTCATCTCCTGCATTGCGCAGGATGCTTTTTAGTTTTTACTAGTTTTCTGGATATTCTTTGTTTGCTTTTCGATCATTTTGCGCACTAGTTTTTCTAAGCTTCAATTTTACATTTTCAGGTGAGCAAAACACACAACATCTGTCTGAACTAAAGAAAGACGGTTGATATAGATAGCAATAATCAGTCATAAAGCATTCATCTTGGAATGCCTCACTCATGGTTTAGGGCCTTTTCTGCCCGAGAGTGCCACCATTATTGCTTCAGGCTTTTATCTAGTAGAGCTTCCTTGCACACCCATTGGAGTTATATAGATTCTAGCCACTGTAAAGGGGGAGATAAAATATGTTCATTTTCCAGGTTTATCTCCTCTGGCACTCAAGTTAAATATGGTAATTTGCTTTTTGTTTCGTGAAATTTGTTGCTTTTCATTTGATTCTTTGATAGGAAGTTGGTTATGGATCTCTTTCTTCTTTTGATGATATAACCAGAACAGGAGATGGTTTTGAGGTTTATGTTTTGTTTCTATAGAAATCTATAGCTTGAATTCATGCATTGTTTCCCATTTGATTATGATGTTTAGGATCATCATTTGACCGTTTCACAAAGAGAGACATTGAAACAACAAATTTGGGTTCAAAATTCCGTGAATGGGTCTCTCTAGAACTTCCAGTTGTTTTTCCGAATGTCAGAAGATTCTGCACTCTTTTGACTGGAGAAATGAAAGATGAAAAGTCAGATTTTGGTGACAGTAGTGCTGATGAGCCTAAAGTTAAATATTCCACAGAAGAATCTGTTGATTTCACTAAGATTGCTATTGACAAACTTCCAACTGTTATTATAATTGGACGCCCTAATGTTGGAAAATCCGCTTTGTTTAATCGGTTGGTATTGTTATGATATTCTTTATCTATAGTCATTAACCATGTAATTTTATTAATATGGTTGTCTTGTAAATGTTGGTATGTGATATTGTAGGTTGATACGAAGGAGGGAGGCCCTTGTGTACAACACGCCTACTGACCATGTTACTCGAGATATTCGTGATGGGGTTGCGAAATTGGGTGATTTGCGGTTTAGGGTGTTGGATTCTGCTGGCTTAGAGGCAGAGGCATCCTCTGGTTCAGTTCTTCAAAGAACTGCAGAAATGACTGGGAATGTGCTGGCAAGATCTCAGTTTGCACTCTTCTTAATTGATGCACGGTATGGTAGACTCATCAGCAAATTTTAGCATATTAATTGTTCTGTATAATAATGTCCTTATTGACTAAAACATTATTTTGGAACAAATGATACTTTCCAGTAACTGAGAAAAAAAAATGAAGGTAGACCTGGATGGGTTTAGATTTGATGAAGACAGTGCATGTTAAATATAAGATGACTGTAATTTATCATTATTTCTAAAATGTACTCTATGTAAGTCTGCTGCAAAACTAGACATTAGCTAGATGAAAATGTGCTGACGCCTGACGTTTCTAGTCTTATTACATATGACCAATAATATATGTGAAAACTTAAACACTTGGAGCTTGTACTGGACTACTAGGTTGCTTGAATGTGACTGCAGGACATTGCTTCTTTTTTTATTGTTTGTTTTTTCTTCCTTCTTCAGTATATACATTTAAAATCCTTTTGTACTATCTTTTAACTAGAGAGGGATTGCAGCCAATGGATATAGATGTTGGAAAGTGGCTGAGGAAACATGCTTCTGGGATTAAGATTATTGTGGTTATGAATAAAGCTGAAGCACTTTCTGATAGTGATGGTTCTCTCGCTGCCGCTGCAGGTGAGGCATATAGATTAGGATTTGGAGATCCTATTGCTTTATCTGCTGAAACTGGATTTGGCATGGCTGAACTTCATGAAACACTGCGGCCATTACTTCAGGAGTATGTGCTTCAAAACTTAAATGGTAAGACACTTCATCAGAGTTTATGATGATTTTGAAGCCTTTGCGATATTTGATGCTTTCTTTCCTTACAATACATCAGTTTTAATTTTTTAATTTAANGATTCTGGGCTGTATTGTTGACATTACAATATAGTAAGGATGAGGACTTTTAAAGTGGAGTGTTACTAAGTGCATTTTGGCCTGAACTTTAAAGTGTGTACCTATCAACCATACAAGTATTTTTGTGTTTTATAGTTTTGAGTTATTTATGAAAATTTTAGTGTATTTTTTTTCTCTCTCATTGATTGATTGGCATCTGTTAGATTTTTCTTGATGAATGAGTAAGATTGGTTCGTTTATACTAGAGAATAAGTTATCATATGATACTAATTCTAATCTATATGTGTGTGTAATAATTTATATTTAATGAATTTAAAAAATTTAATTCAATTGAATGATATTTTTTTTTTCAAAATTAAAACCAAATCAATTTAGTTGAGGGTAAACTAAAATTATTTCAATTAATTGGTTAGTTATTATACTCATAAACATTATATTTGGTGACCAGGAAAACTCTCAGTTTATATTTAGTTGATGATTATACCTAATATCTGCTTAAAGCATTCCGTTTTTCATCACATGTGCTATGAATTTTAGTTATGTTACAAATTATTATGTGCTATGAATTTTAGTTATGTTACAAATTGATTACACATAATATCTGCTTAAAGCATTCTGTTTTTCATGAAAAACATGTTTGGTTATTACCCTCCACATCGCACATGTGCTATGAATTTTAGTTATGTTACAAATTATTATGTGCTATGAATTTTAGTTATGTTACAAATTATTACGACTTTATATTCTAGACACACTAAAATTTCTATCCTAACTAGGACTATTTGTAACCGTCCAAATATGAGTTCCACCCACTTGATCCCTCCGAACCCGTCCGTTGCTCTCCCTAGTATGCACTAGGGATGCGCAAAAGGGATTCCATACTACTCTACCTCTGCCGAGTCTATTTTGCCTAATATCAATATACAAAGAAGAAAAAAAAAGAGATAGTGCCCCTCACACCTTGGTCTGACCACGATAACCCAGTACCTCAACAGATAGAGTCAAATGTAAATGCGCACAAGAGATATGTTCACTTTGGGCATAATCCTCGCACTGCCGCTGCCGAGTCTATTTTGACGAATATTTTTTGGAAATCCAGCATCAAACTAATCCATTCATTAGCAATATACAAAGAAAAAATGAGACAATATATTGGAAAAAAATGAATCAAATATATTCCATCAACATTACATAAATGAATAAACATTTGAATGTCTTGAAAGATTCACATAACTTATGTACACAATTGCAAGCAAGTATAACATGGTTTCAACTTCTGGCAACCATGTATGCACACTGTAAGATCAAAATCTGGTAACCGAGTTCTGCCAAACCTCGACGAATTGCTGATCCTTCCTAGTAACAAACATTTTGTTTCCCCCGAAGCTCATATGTGTGATCTTGTTGGCAGAGGTATCGTTAGCCCTCCCCATCGAGTTCTTCCTAAAGATCCTGTCTTCGCCTTCCTTGGCAGAACCAATCAAAACCTCTGACCACAGCTCTATGCTGCCTCCTTTACTGCAGAACACTTGGTTTCCATGGCTTTCAATCCTGCACCCAACGCCTTCCTTCTTTTTGTTCAAAGACTTCCTCTCGTCCCCGAGACAAACCCAAGGGTTGTCTGCATCTATGTTTCTGAAGTCAGCACAGAACACCTCCCCCGAATGCACACCGACTTTAAACATTGCAGACATGCTGTCTGAAATGGTAACATCTGAGAAGCAATCCACTTTTTCCTTGACTTCCCAAACTGCATTGCCAGACCTCAAGTCCCAAAACTTAATGGTGCCTGAAACACCAGAAGGCCCACTGTGAGAGCCAGCAGCCATAAGCAGATTATGGCCAGGAATCCATCTCAGCTTTGTTGCAGGAATGGCAGAATCAAGCTCAGCACCAAAGATTTCATAATGGCCAATCTCAGTCACAGGCCTAAAATCATCTCTAAGATCATACACCATAATGCAATTGGAATTTCGCCTCCCGGACTCGAAACTGGTGAACAGATACTCATCTGATGACCCAATTGCCTGAACAGTTGAGCCAGACCTAGTCACATTTTCCCAGTTCAGAGTTTGTCTAACAAAACCCTTGTCAACATCAAGAATCTGCAGGCCTGAGAAATCTGTGGCACCAGCAGCCACAATGTTTGAGGACAAAGCCAGCAGGGAATCAATGGCAGAAAATTGGGTCAAAATGGTGGATTTCCTCTGCAAAGCCCAATCAAAGGAGGTGACTTTGCTACCATGGGCAACATGAACTGACCCAAATTGGGTTGTGGAGATTGAGGCAGGTGAATCCCTACCATTCAAAGGCAAGACCATTGACTTCTCAAGATTGAAAGGGTCAAACTGGGAAGGGTTTGATTGGGAATTAATGAGGAGTTGCTCTACACCATAGAATTGGGACTCAAAAATAAGATCTTGGATATCAAAAGCCTTGGCTCTTGAAGGGAGATTCCCAGTTCTAAGGAGGGAAAGCAGAATGGAAAAAAGCTCTGGGTCTCTATCAACAAAGGGGATGGAGCCATAGGAATTCACCAATTTTGAGAATAGGGATTTAGAACCTGCCTGGCTAAGGGTCTGTTTGGTTGTCTGGAAAAGCTGCCCACCCACATCAATGGTGACCAGGTTAGAAACTGTTGAATCCTGGAAATTCTGCTGATACCCACTTGAGAGAAGCGTAGATCCAGCGTATGGAGGCATCCTCTTCTGGCTCCTGCTAAGAACAATTTCTGGGAATTCAAGAAATTGAGAAGGTTATTCAAAAAAAGCAGAAACCCAAAGAAGTTGAATCAAGATTGAAGCTTTTTGAGGGATTATTATGAATGGGTTATGATGATTGATGAATGGGAAAGCAGGAAACGATGGTTTTAAAGGTGGAGAAATGGTGGAATGGCGTTCTAGATGGTCATAGAATGGATGCTTCGCGCTTGTTGCTTGCTTGCGGTCAAACAAAATGTGTTTTTGTGCTTGGCTTACATGAGACTGGAATTCTAAGGGAAGCACGTGCGGTGTTGTAGCAGTCCAATGTGGACTGCTATACTTCTTACCTTTCTTGGATTACAAAAATATAGTCTCCATTAACAACACTAGGGATCTTAATTCTTGACTTATTTTCAAAAAATTCTTGACTTACTTTCAAATATGAAAAAATCAAAATTTCTGTTTGGCAACAATAATGAGTGGTAATTGCACTACAAAGACCTACTATAATGGGCTCAACCAAAAAAGTGTTAGTAAGAATCGAACTCTGCACTAGAAAGATCTAGTGCGACAGGATTAATCGAGAGGATATTGATAAAAATTAAACTCGTGACTTTCTAGTACAATAATCATACTCCTCCCACTTTGTCACCCCTTTTGGACTTTCGAAGCACGGTTAGAAGTTTTGTTTACATATTTACAAAGCACGTGGCTAATTCATCTATAAATTAGTTGTTAATAAATGTCAACAATGTAGTGTTCGGTTTGTGAATTTTGACTAATCTCTCGAATGGCATATATTCAATCCCGATAGTAACAATATTGGTATGATATGACAACTATTTGTATGATCTTTTTTCATTATTAAAAGAAATTATTGATGAGTCTCGTATGTGATCTTTTTTATTATTAAAAGAAAATTATTGATGAGTCTCACATCAATTACTAATGAAATATGAGTCAATATATAAGACTTTAGTCAAATGTATACTCAAAGTTAATTTTGTAATATAATGTTTATGAGTATAATAACTAACCAATTAATTGAAATAATTTTAGTTTACCCTCAACTAAATTGATTTGGTTTTAATTTTGAAAAAAAAAATATCATTCAATTGAATTAAATTTTTTAAATTCATTAAATATAAATTATTACACACACATATAGATTAGAATTAGTATCATATGATAACTTATTCTCTAGTATAAACGAACCAATCTTACTCATTC
>CM008334.1:47866016-47876744 GCA_002525835.2 Ipomoea batatas | reverse complement strand
CCTTGTTGTTCATTAGTTATATATGTAGTACTAGTTATCATTTTTTTTTTTGGGTGACGTGGGAAACCCACAGCCACTACCCGAGACTGTGCACTAGGTAAACCCCGCCTTGTGACCCTAGCCAGAAAAGGATGACAAAGAGGTAAACCAGTCTAGGTAAGGCTAAAAGGCCGCTCCCACTGAGAGCTGAACTTGGAAGCTTGTTGTTCTTTTAACGAGGTTTTCTCCTCGCCTGGGCAAAAGACCATAAGGAGGTAAATCAACCTAGGTTACTCATAGCTGACCAGCTCAAACCCAGGGGTTAGAGGATCCAACCTCCAACCTCTCGGTTGTAGGTAGAGCACTCTTACCACCTGTGCTGTCCTTACGGACATGGAAACTTGTTACCAAGCCAACAGTTTGACCAATTTGGCTGGAATTGTCCCATATACTAGTTTGTTTGTTTGTTTGTTTTTTATTTTTTTTAATTACCTCTATGTTGCTGGAAGAAAATTGGTAGAAAACGTTGTTTGTGTGCATACAGGAAGAAGGGGTGGAGATAACTGCGAATTCGCTCCATCCTGGAGCAATCGCCACCAACCTTTTGCGTTATCACAGTCTGATTGATGGTAAAGCTTTCAACTTCTCCAATTCTGACAAATTGTTTGCTAGTGATCAACAATACAAGCAACTGATTTATCTGCTCACAGGTGTTGTGAATTGGGTCGGGAAATACGTGCTGAAAAGCATTCCACAGGTACGGTGTTCATTTCATTCTGTTGTGTTTTATTATGTATATGGTCTGAGTGAATGAGATAGATAGAGATAAGCATCTGATCTGGTTTTTGGTTACATGTAGGGAGCGGCGACGACATGCTATGCTGCTTTGCATCCTCAGGTTAAGGGGGTAAGGGGAGAGTACTTCTCAGACAGCAACATAGGTAAACAAAGTTCACATGCTAAGGATGCAGATTTGGCCAACAAACTCTGGGAATTTTCCTGCAACTTAACAAATTCATAATCAACTCTTTATATATATATATATATATATATATATATATATGTTATATGAATTCATCTGCTTCAGTTCTTAGCTTGGTGTAGCTGCTGCTGCTTTTGGTTCTGGGCTGTATTGTTGACATTACAATATAGTAAGGATGAGAACTTTTTAAGTGGAGTGTTACTAAGTGCATTTTGGCCTGAACTTTAAAGTGTGTACCTATCAACCATACAAGTATTTTTGTGTTTTATAGTTTTGAGTTATTTATGAAAATTTTAGTGTATTTTTCTCTCTCATTGATTGGCATCTGTTAGATTTTTCTTGATGAATGAGTAAGATTGGTTCGTTTATACTGGAGAATAAGTTATCATATGATACTAATCCTAATCTATATGTGTGTGTAATAATTTATATTTAATGAATTTAAAAAATTGAATTGAATGATTTTTTTTTTTCAAAACTTAAAACCAAGTCAATTTAGTTGAGGGTAAACTAAAATTATTTCAATTAATTGGTTAGTTATTATACTCATAAACATTATATTTGGTGACCAGGGAAATTCTCATCAGTTATTATAAGAGAATATGCATGAGATAAACCATTGAATTGTAACTCTAGTCAACAAAAGACCATAAGAAGATAAACCAATAAAATCGTTGATGATTACACAACATCTGCTTAAAGCATTCTGTTTTTCATGAAAAAATGCTTGGTTATTACCATGAAAAACATGCTTGGTTATTACCCTCCACATTGCACACGTGCTATAAATTTTAGTTATGTTACAAATTACTACAACTTTGTATCCTAGACACACTAAAATTTCTATCCTAACTAGAACTATTCGTAATCGTAAAGTCCCACCCACCTGATCTGTCCGTTGCTCTCCCCTAGTATGCACTAGGGATGCGCAAAAGGGATTCCATACTACTCTACCTCTGCCAAGTCTATTTTGCCTAATATCAATATACAAATAAAAAATAGAGATAGTGCCCCTCACACCCTGGTCTGACAGAGCATTTGGAATGATATAAATCATATAACCCAGTAGCTCAACAGATAAAGTCAAATGTAGGTGCGCACAAGGAATATGTTCATTTTGGGCATAATCCTCACACTGCCATTGCCGCTGCCGAGTCTATTTTGACGAATATTTTTTGAAAATCCAGCATCAAACTAATCCATTCATTAGCAATATACAAATAAAAAATGAGACAATATATTGGAAAAAAATGAATCAAATATATTCCATCAACATTACATAAATGAATAAACATTTGAATGTCTTGAAAGATTCACAAACTATAAATTTATGTACACAATTGCAAGCAAGTAACATGGTTTCAACTTCTGGCAACCATGTATGCACACTGTGAGATCAAAATCTGGTAACCGAGTTCTGCCAAACCTCGACGAATTGCTGATCCTTCCTAGTAACGAACATTTTGTTTCCCCCGAAGCTCATATGTGTGATCTTGTTGGCAGAGGTATCGTTAGCCCTCCCCATCGAGTTCTTCCTAAAGATCCTGTCTTCGCCTTCCTTGGCGGAACCAATCAAAACCTCTGACCACAGCTCTATGCTGCCTCCTTTACTGCAGAAAACTTGGTTTCCATGGCTTTCAATCCTGCACCCGACGCCTTCCTTCTTTTTGTTCAAAGACTTCCTCTCGTCCCCGAGACAAACCCAAGGGTTCTCTGCATCAATGCTTCTGAAGTCAGCACAGAACACCTCCCCCGAATGCACACCGACTTTAAACATTGCAGACATGCTGTCTGAAATGGTAACATCTGAGAAGCAATCCACTTTTTCCTTGACTTCCCAAACTGCATTGCCAGACCTCAAGTCCCAAAACTTAATGGTGCCTGAAACACCAGAAGGCCCACTGTGAGAGCCAGCAGCCATAAGCAGATTATGGCCAGGAATCCATCTCAGCTTTGTTGCAGGAATGGCAGAATCAAGCTCAGCACCAAAGATTTCATAATGGCCAATCNGACTAGGGATCTTAATTATTGACTTACTTTCAAATATGAAAAAATATGAAAAAATCAAAATTTTTGTTTGGCAACAATATGAGTGGTAATTGCACTACAAAGACCTATTATAACGGGCTCAACCAAGAAAGTGTTACTAAGAATCGAACTCTGCACTAGAAAGATCTAGTACAACAAGGTTAACCGAGAGGATATTGATAAAAATTGAACTCGTGACTTTCTAGTACGATAACCATACTTTTCCCACTCAGTCGCCCTTTTTGAACTTTGGAGGTAGTGTTGGAAGTTCTGTTTACATATTTATAGAGCACGTGGTTAATTCATCTATAAATTGGTTGTTAATAAATGTGAACAATGTAGTGTTCGATTTGTGGATTTTGACTAATCTCTCGAATGGCATACGTTCAATCCCGATAGTAACAATATTGGTATGATATGACAACTATTTGTATGATCTTTTTTCATTATTAAAAGAAATTATTGATGAGTCTCGTATAATAACTATTTCTAAGATCTTTTTTATTATTAAAAGAAAATTATTGATGAGTCTCACATCAATTACTAATGAAATATGAGTCAATATATAAGACTTTAGTCAAATGTATACTCAAAGTTAATTTTGTAATATAATGTTCATATATTTTGAATTTGTATCATTTTAGTATTAGAATTGTTACTATAATATTTCATGGATAAGATCACGATACTTCAACATAACTAAAAATTATTCTTATAAAAATGGACAACAAAATCAACAAAGAAAATGAATTAGTTGCTTTTAAAATTTTAATCTAAATTAAATAACACTCTAATTAGCACATTCTTATGGTGTGGAATTTCCAATTATCCCTGTTTAGTGTTTACACAATATAATAAACTTGTGAAGCAAACTTTCTTATTTCTATAACTTAAATATAGTTGTCATCATTGTATTATACGGAGTATATAATAAGACTAGTTAGGAATTCAAATATTCAATCAACGTTTTTTAGAAGTCTTTGGTTTAATGGTTTGGGTCGTCAAAAATTTGAGACATTTTGAATAATTTATGTCCCAATGGTTACATTTTTCTTTTTGATCACGACACGAAATCCATGGTACTGAACCTAGAAAACAGATAGATAAGCAAAGACATTAGGAAAATGTTAAAGTTATGAAAGTCAACTTAATTAGAGGAAGTTTCCTAACATTTTGTTTCCACTTTCTTTTTCTTTTTACCTAAGGGATGACACAATACAACTAATATGATATTTAATAAATAGTGAGCAGTTGTACTGTGTTTTTTGTTTGATTAAGGGAAGGGAACTCTGATTAGTTGTTTCTCACAAATCACAATAGCTCTTTTTATGAAGGGGAATGTGGCTTGGTCATTCCATATAAGTTGTATCACTTTTGACGGAAGAGTTTCGGGATCATTCCAATCCACGTTAGTAATTATAAACAATTTAATACTTTAATAGTTAGTACTAAAATATTAAATATTAACCTAAAAACATCTGGAATTGTAAATTGTATAAAGATTTAAAGAATCAAAACACAAAACAAAGTCACAACTCACAAAGTATTAATACTAGAGTGCCTAATTTTGAATTTTTTATTACATCTTTTTTTGGGTTTGCGACCGGTTTGAACAATTTAGGGTTATTTCACTAAAAATGGCATCAGTTTGAGCAAAATAATCAATTTTTTTAAAAAAATAATAATAATAAAAAAATAGCTAACCGGTGACCTAGACGCCTGCCTAATCCGTCGCGATCGACCTAGATGATAGTAAATATACTCCAGGGCCGGTCGGATACACTTCGGACCCAGTCGGAGGGCGTGCGGTCGGGTGATCGGTTGGTCGGGGGGCTGATGTAAGGTCGGCCGTCACGGGCCGAACAGTGCCCCCAATGGGCCCCGACGTGGCGTGCCAACGACTGCCACGTACTCCTCCCCGCTTGGGCGTGGAGTGAGGCGGGCGCATGCGCGCCACGTTCCCGTCATGCCGGAGGTCCGGCAACCGCACTTTTCTCCCTTATAAATAGCGCATTTATGAGGAGAGAGAGGATCTTTTGGCTGTTTCTAGACTAAGACTTGAAGAGAGCTCGGACAATAGGGAAGCCCGCTGCCGACCTGCCGAGCGCTTTGAGCACTTATTGACTTGTAACCGGGTTTGGATCCTTGAGCTAATAAAAGATCGTATTTTCCGGTTTACCTTGGTGCCCGTATTTTACAGTATCAGACCTAATCAATGGACCATATTGGTTCTCATGGACTCAAACTAAATTTTTAAAGAAAAATTTCACATTTCGTCTCTAAGTTATAAAGTAGTTGTAAGACGATTCATACCTACTTGTTGGTCGTGCTTACTTCTCGTCCCTAAGCTATAAATGATGTTGTAAATTTCATACTTTTTCTAACCAGTCGTGCTCACTTCTCATCCCTAAGCTATATTGGCGTTGCGAATTTCGTTTCTAATTTTTTATTAAAAAATTAAATTGCAACGTCAGTTATAGTTTAGGGACGAGAAATGAAGCACGACCAAGTGACTAATTAGTAGGGATAAATATAATCCTACAATTATCTTATAACTTAGGAACGAAAAGTGTAATTTTTTTAATTATTTACAATTTGTTGGATTGAGTTTTGTGTTGTCTTAATAGTGAATTTGATAGAATTATGTGTTAATTTATCTTTATTGTGACCAGATATATAAGAGGGGAAAAAAAACTCAAAATGTTTGGTTTGTATGTAATTATATGTCAGTAATAATCATTTGAATTAGTTCGGTAAAATGTTAGCTCGCAACTTTACAAAATTGTTGAAATTTTACTCCCTTGATGGACATAATCCTTACTTCTGTGAGATTAGAACACAATGAATTAACATTAAATTTTATTTAATTAAAAAAAAAACATAACAACATTTCAAAATGTTGTAAACTTTTTTTTTTTTATAGTATTTCTGAGTTCTGACTCAGTTATAATATAATAGTTGTTCATAACTACTTTCACAAAGAGTTAATATTGTCTTCATTGGGCTCGAACTTATGATCTCCATTTGAGAGAGTCACTTCGTGCCAGACCACAAAATCATTGACAAGAATGTTGTAAACTAAGAAATTGCAGCATTTTTATAAAATTTAGATTCCAAACTTTTAATAATGAAGATCAAAATGATTAATGGCATATAATTGAGAGACCAATTTTTTTTTCCTTTGCGATAAATTTATTTATTGAAAAATGTATAATAATATATTATGTTTTTAATACTATATCAATAATATTTTTATCGTTTCCATATATAAACAAATATTAGAGACATGTTTAATGATTTGTCTGTTTACTATTATCATCATTAACTTGATATATAATACTCCACAATCATTGAAACAGGTGTGTTCACCATTCTTGAATTTTATATAGCAATTATTATTATTATTATTATTATTATTATTATTATTATTATTATTATGTATGCGTAGAAATGTTGCAAATGTAGAATATGCTACGAAAGTTGCAAAAGCTTTGGGACTTATTTTATTTTATTATAATTTTGCCCACATGTTTAAAATCATCGATGTAAGGCCGCCGCCAAAGTTTAACGCACAAAACAAATGTATAGACTAAGACTATAGAGACAATTGAGAATCTTTTTATACATACATTTAAAATTCTTTTGAAAAATCCTAAACGGTTATACATACATTTAAAATTCTTTTGAAAAATCCTAAACGGTTAACTACTAGTCAATGATTAATCATGGAATCATTCACAGGTATACAACTATATAGAAGAGATGATAATCTTTCTAATAATAACTCATTTTCAAAAATTAAAGTTTAATTTGATTATAGAATATTGAAATACCATTGTTAGTACATACTCTATATATATAGAGGGGATCATATAAGATCACATGTTTAGGTGAGATTGTGAGATCAAATCTTGTGTATCAAAATAATAATTTTAATGGTCTAGATTGATTAAGATTCCAAGTTGAAGTGTGTGTGAACGGTGATTAAATATGTACGAACGGTGATTAAATGTGTGCAAATGGTGATTAACTGTGTGCGAACGGAGTGAATGTCTCAATCAATCTAGACCATTAAAATTTATTAGATTAATGTACAAGATTTGATATCACAAGTTGAAGTGTGTGCGAACGGTGATTAAATGTGTGCGAACGGAGAGGGTGCATCAATCAATCGAAATGTAAAAATCACAAGCCTTTTGGGCGGTGCCAAGCCGAAATTCACTATTTTGTAGGTGATTTGTACATATTACATTGTGTTTTCTAGTCTAGAGAAATGTTGACCCCTTCCCTCTTGTCCTTCACGTAGCCCTTATAGGGTTAGAATGTGTAGTGTATTGTAGTGCCCTGACAGCTTTTCCGCAAGATTCCGAGGTTTGCTACATCATTCTAGAATTTTTCGGCACTTGTACATAACATCCCATAAGTTGCAGGAATGCTTAGAATATTCTAGAACTCTATGGAGTCCTCCTAGGTGTATAGATAATTTTAGAGGATTCTAGAGAAGCAACCATAGCCCTAGGATTAAATCGATCTACACCCGTCCGTTGAGGAGGTGGAATGGGTATAAATACCCCTCAAGGAGTCCTCATTTGTAACCATCAAAGATTTGAGGCATTCAAGTTCCCTATAAAGCTCACGTGTTCCTTTTAGCATCTTTTGCTAAGTTCTTGCTTAACTTTCTTTCGTGGGATTTTAATGGGTTTAATTTTATGGGTACTTAATTGGGGGTTATGGATAGTTAGGAGGGCTTATGGATAGTAAATGGGTAATAAAGGGGTAATAATTGGATAATAAATGCATAATAATTGCGTAATAAATTATAGGTTATGAACTTTCTTTTGTGGGATTTTAATGAGTTTTATGGGTAGTTAATTGGGGGTTATGGATAGTTAGGAGGGTTTATGGATAGTAAATGGGTAATAAGGGGGTTTGGATAATAAATGCATAATAATTGCGTAATAAATTATAGGTTATGGAAGGATGATTATGGAACTAATTGGTCGCGTCCCGAATGCTGACTGCCAAGTCCGAGGCCCAACTGCCTATTAGGTTGTACCGATCTGGTAACCATGTTGGGTATCTATCATATAAGTCCTTCACTTTTCTGTGTCTCGTAAAGCGTGGCACATGAAAGTACATTGTCGTGCCTCAAAATCAATTCTGCACAACAACTGAATAAAAATTTGTGGACTCCTTCTACAGTTCTCCGGTCCACCTAACTCCAAAGTATTTTGCCACCTCTTTTTTCAAGGAAGCGAGGTTGACCGAGCACCGACTCCTTTTTCAGGCTTCCGATCAACCTAATTCCACAGTATTTTGCCGACTCCTTTTTCAAGGAGGCGCGGTTGAACGAACGCTGACTCCTTTTTCAAGGAGGTGCGAGGTGACTGAGCACCGACTCTTTTTTCTTGCCATTTCTCTATGGGCCGACTACTGAAGCTAACCGCGTAAATACTTAACAAAATAAAAAGCATTTGCGCGAGATGCATCGCCTCGAAGGGGTATGATCCGGACCAATCATGGTGACTATCCTAAGTTAGTTGACTATTTATAGTACGTGGCAGTTCCTCAGTGTCACGTTGCATATCTTCAAACCCACAAAGATTTAACGAAGACTTGTAAAAATCAGCCAACGGACTCGGTAGGACCGTGCAACCGTTTATATCCCATCACCAGACACCAGCCATTATAAACATAGACTCCATTTTCTTGCACGACACATACTCAACATGGTTACAAACTAAAACAAGGGATATAATCTAGCTGTGCAACAAATAAATCAAGGAGACTATTTCGCATAACCTCCTCAAAAGCATGGACTTCATTACCGGAGCACTATATCAACATTATGGGTCCCCTAACGCAGCAAACCGATGTAATCCTCATATCCATGAGTTATGAAACTAGTTCAATTTTGTGGCTCCATTTTTAATGAAGGTGGTATAAGAAGTAACTTTCACGACACCAAGTACATCGTAGCTCGATAATGTCAAAGGAGATCTAGTATATATTGATCTAAACTCATTCGTCTCTAGTCCACCGCCAGTTTGCTAGCTCACATCGTCACTCCACGGCTTCATCGCTGCCGGCAGTTTCGCGTGTTGTTCGGGTGACGTGAGGTTGGAGCCCGTGTTTAGACAAGAGAAAGGGCCTTCCAGAGAAATGGAATACGTAGAAAACCCTCTTGCTAACAAGTACCGCATAATAATGGTTTCACAAGAAGAGACGATACGGAGTTGCGATACGCTGTGAGTCTTCCTGGAGAACTCCGACTCAGTTTTGCCTTCCTCAATGCAAGCGTCTTCGCAATGACTAGCTGAGGGTTGAGATAGGATCTTGCCATTGTTCAAGTGTTGGGTTCTGTAGGAAATGTGGATTAAGGAGCATGCTCGAGCTTGTATGTCCAGTTCTTAATGAAAGCACCACTGATGGAGAAAGTTGATTTGGGTATGATTTTATAGGAAGGAATGAAAATAGAAAGGATAATATAATTGTAATGATATTTCCTTGATTGATATAAATGTATTACAAGAATATTATAATGGATTAAATAAGATATGTCTTGTAGGGAAATTGAGCATGTTTGTCTAATTTAGATATTATCATAAACTATTTATACAAAGAAAATCACAGCCAATTAGACTAAATTTGTGGTGGGCCATGAGACTAAGTCCAAGCTCATGTGGTGAGCTGTGAGACTAAGTCAATGTCCATCATTCTGGGTCCGGAGACAGGCTCTGCACTCTCCTTGGGTCACTCGAGTCATCTTCTTGGATCTCAAGTGATGAACTCCTAGACCCACGGGTACCTATTATTGGACAATTTCTAATATATCCATCAATATGTTTCACATATTTGGATGTATATTATCCAATGAAATCATAGTTGAATTAGAATTATTTGTTAATATTGTTGTAATAAAACTAGAGTGTATATAAAATGAAATTTAATAACAGGTCACACATATTGAGTGTATTATATAAAATGAAACTGTAGTTGAATCAAAATGATACTTTAGTTGTATTGTAATGATCAATGTATATAAAATGAAACCGAATATGTCATTAAAACAGAATTACTTGGACAAAACATGTACCGTTTTTCTCATTAAAAGAAACGAAATCATTTTAGTCTTTTAGACCATGATCTATAGTAAAATATTCCCATATCATCGAAAATTGATACCTTCATAAATATGTTCATATCCTCGTGCCAATCAACCAGTCGTTATACCGTGGTCCACAATCACAAAACAACGTCGTTTTAATAAGTGGGAGAAACGGCTCCCGTAAATCTCCGTAATTAATACTAGAGTTCATCTCAAATAATAGTATAATACCACACGGCCCATATTTAATTTTGACAATCCTTTCTTCCACACGGCCCAATTCCAAAGCTCCCAGCCCAACCATCTTTCCTTCCTCTCCAAGCCCTAAACCCGACCCAATTTCCACCTCTTCTCCCTCCCGTCTCTGTTGAGACTCTGCCACCAGCTCACCCCGGCGACCAACCACCCGCCCTGGGCGACGATCCCGCACCACCTCAATCCCCTCCGCACCTCCCTCCCGATCCCGTCTCCGACACACCGACTCCAAGTGACCAAATCGGCCACAGCAAGAGAAATACACCGGAACCTTCTCAAATTTCACAAGTGATGTATTTTTTTTCTTTTATTCCTGATATTTTTTTTTACTCATCTCCTGCATTGCGCAGGATGCTTTTTAGTTTTTACTAGTTTT
>CM008334.1:47778110-47797422 GCA_002525835.2 Ipomoea batatas | reverse complement strand
ACTTGCAGCATATGACAATCATGATTTGCAGTAGTATGCAAAACGTGGAAACCAAACCTTTTATCTTATGGACAAATTTTCTGATATCTCTCGTATGCCCTAGCCCTACAAGTATTGAACTCTGTCTCCATTCGACCAATTTTTCAGTCCAATAGGACTCAATTGCGAATTCTTCTCTACTGATTTTGATCCCATTATCCTCGTACTTGTAACCCAGGGTTCTAATCAAGAAGATTATCATTATGAGGGGAATCGGAAATACTGGAACATATTGACTCCCTAAAATGCCCCACACCGAGCCCTTATAATCAGATTCCTTATAACAACCCCTGTATTTATAGCGATCTCCAGCTCCTAGATTAGAAATGAGGAAAGAACATACGCAGATGATACAGGTAAAAGCGAAGGTGACCAACCTTTTCATAAGAGATGGGGGGCTACCGGAGGCTGCCATTACCCAATACTTTGTAATGCTCAATCTCAGCTCTTCAACTGTATGGCGGCATTGTTTCTCATCTGAAGCTGCTAGCTTCTGATACCTTGATTCTGCGCGTTTCTTTATTGCTGGAAGTGCTAGAGCTGAGCACACAATTGTTATGAACATGCAGAACAACAAAATAATTTCGAAGATGATTTCCATAGATAACGTGGAATCAATCACATGGGTGTGTAGTTGGATGCATAAATCGACAATGACAGTGGCTACCAATATGCTCAAAGCGGTGAGATTGGTTAGAATATGTGTGTCATTCATAGAGCCCAGTGAGGTAAAAGAATTACCCATAGCGAAAGTTAACAAAACCGTGCTAGTGCCTTTTACCACGTTATCCGGGGGAGACATGGGAGTTGTGAGGTCGCCGGTGAGCTTGGTAGCCACTGCTAATAGTGTCAGCCAAGTTGCATTCAGACTGAAGAATTTGCCAGCAAACAGATTCAACAACATTGCAAAGATGCAGAGCCCAGAAGCGAATGCAACATACCAGCCTATAATTGGCACCGCGGAATTATTCTTCTTCTCCATTATTGTTTCAAGATATATGGAACAGTTTACAGACATTTTGATTATACTTACGTACACCTTCTCGCTTAGCTTCCTTTCGATCTGTAGTTAGTTAAGCTGCCATAGCTGGAAGCCTGGAATATAAATAGACACACAAACACTAGTCCATTGAATTGATTGGTGCATATATGTATTAATTTTCGACCAACCTTCTCAGCAATTCACTAGTCAACTACTCAAGTCTTGATGTAGCTAGGCCCACTTTTGTCTTGTCGGCAAATTATTGCATGAACCATGGTCCACACAGCTGTGTGGACCAAAAATAAAAAGTACATTATTTTTGTACTGAAGGTACATTATTTTTGTACTGTAGGTACATTATTTGATAGTAATCATAGTATATATCAAATAATGTACCTTCAGTACAAAAATAATGTACCCTAAAATAATGTACCTACAGTACAAAAATAATGTACTTTCAGTACAAAAATAATGTACTTTTTATTTTTGGTCCACACAGCTGTGTGAACCATGGTCCATGCAATAATGATTGTGTCTTGTCATAGGTACGGAGACGCGCGTTACTACTCCTTTTTTTTTCTTTTTTCTTTTTCATTCACTTTTATTTACTCAATATAAAATTTGTATACATGGTGAGAATATATTCTATGGGAGTACATATACCATTTTTCTTACAAAACTATGACATATTTAATCTTGAGGAATATTATATATAAATGTGTACTTCTTAATTCTGTGTGAAAAGAAAACATTTTTTTTTTGTTTTTATTAATTTATTTGAATTTAAATACTTTTAGGGGTTTTCCTTTAAAAAAATATTTTATAAAAAATAACTTTTGTACTAGTTACTTAAATCCAATCATTGATCAACCCAATTGCATCAAATTGAGAAGTTGTAATATAATATCTAATCGAAACTTTTTATAATTTAATGGTTTAATTACTTTTTTGGTCCATAGTTTAATTTGAGGGACTATTTGAATTTTTTGTAAAACAAAAATGCATTATTATTTGCATTCATTTTTTTTAATTCATATTCAACTTATCCCTATATTCTCAAGAATGTAAGTTATTCGCAATATTGGAATAAATAAACTTATATAACCAAACAATTGCATAAACCAAAATTATTTTACATATGAAAAATTGTTAAATAGACCTTTCAACTTTATACCAAAAAATAATTAGATCTTAAACGTTAAAAAATTACATATTTTTAAACTCAAGAGCCTAATTACAAATCTTTAAGTCATAAGTTTTCATGCAGTTGGGATTCACTCTATCAAATCTTTAAGTCATAAGTTTTCAATTGGGATTCACTCTATCAAGGAAATTATTCAAGCCCTTCCTTTAAGTTTTCAATAGAAGGACTATTGACCTATTGTGAAGTTTAGGTCTAATGCAATATATAAAACTAGTCCAATCATTGCTATATGAGTAATACTACACTGTATTCTAACTTTTTACTCTATTTTCTACCCCTGTTTATATTCAAATCTTTTCTTCTGATCCCCTGCCTCAAATAAAATCAAGACATATGACTAGAGTTCTACAAATGACGAACAAAATCATATCCCCAAGATAAACCAACTTAGGTTTCCCAGTGCATAGTATTAACAAAGACTCACTACTAGTCACTCCTACAAAAGGGTGAAACTCTTATGATCATATTTCATTGCTTATAATTTTCCAATCAAGAATCAATGAGCTACCTATGCGGGATTCACTTTTTCATTTTTCATGCTATATTTAAGGGTTTTTTTTTTAAAAAAAAAAAAAAAAAACTAAAGACGGAATTGTAGGAGTTTGTGTTATATTTCAATTTCAAAGGAAGGATTTCTTGGAAACTGACTTGTTGGTACTTGGTAATTACTAATAAAGTTCTACTACATGGACTCTGATCTCTATTTCTACTCTTCCATCTTTATTCTATGTAGCAATGAATGATTAGTTATTTTTATTTTATGGGTTCTAAAGAAAATATCAATATCAAAATTTTGTGAGACCGGATAAAAATTGAGAGTAAAATTTTAGAATAAAAATAGTATTTTTCTTATTAACATATATAATTAAGTTAGGAACCTAGGGTATTAAAAAAAATTATTGCATGTGAGATAAAGTTTGTGGAGCTAACTCAAGAATATATCATCTGATATAAAATTACCACTCTTTAATGAAACGGGATACTGGGTTCTGGTGGGTGTATGTAGGCTAGGCTAGGTGTAATTCATTAGAAGCTTCGTGGCATACTGGCATATATGCATGTAGTTCCCAACAACCGACACCTTAGTCCCAAGCAACGTGAATATTGGAGTGGTCACAAGCCTTGGGGACCACCCCAATTATTATAACTTTATATATTATTTTGTATTTTTTCTTTTTGTCTAATACTGTTTACCAAATCACTATTATTTTGTTTTCTTGTTATTGTCTATTAGATATTCAAGGAGAACATTGGAGTGGTCACAAGCCTGAGGACCACCTAATTATTATCTCTGTTTATACTATTTTGTCTTCTTTGTATTTAAATGGACATAATTTTTTTTAAAAGAAAAGCGTGCTACTGATTTTTGTAAAATTATCATAATAAAATTACAAGTTTTGTTATATGTATTTCTTATTTCTAGTGAGTCCTAATAAAAATATTAATATCAAAATTTTATAGAAAGTAATAAAAATTGAAAGTAAAATTTAGAAATAGGAGTAGTATTTTTCATACGGTTCTTATATCGTGGACCGCGGTCCACAATGCATTGTGGACCGCGGATCCCCAAAACGACGTCGTTTTGATTAATGAAACATACAGATGAATTCGCGCTACTCAGTTTCTTTTCAAATATACTGCAGTTTCTTTTCATATATACTGCATTTTCTTTTCATATATACTGCAGTTTCTTTTCTATATATACCACTCACTTTCTTTTCAAATATACTGCAGTTTCTTTTCAAATATACTGCAGTTTCTTTTCATATATACTGCAGTTTCTTTTCAACTGTAGTTTTATATGAAAAGAAACTGCAGTATATTTGAAAAGAAACTGCAGTATCCAGTATATATGAAAAGAAAGTGAGTTGCGCGAATTCATCCGTCTATTTCATTAATCAAAACGACGTCGTTTTGGGACCGCGGTCCACAATGCATTGTGGACCACGGTCCATGATATAATTTGCGTTTTTCATAAGACACATGGGAGTTGACTAGTTGAGAGTATATGACCACAAAAAGAAAAGTCACAGCTAATGGCAAATTATTGTGTGGACCATGGTCCACACAACTATGTGGACCATAATCAAATGTACATTTTTAATGTACTAAATGTACATTATTTTTGTACTGAATGTACATTATTTTTATATTGAATGTGCATTATTTAATAGTATGGTCCACACAGCTGTGTGGACCAATAATGATTGACAGCTAATACTGTCAGCGAAGTTGCATTCAAACCGACTTTCAGGACCTTCTCTAATTTTCTACCCATTCATATCTATCCCATAAAAAAAATAAAATAAAAAAATTCTACCCATTCAATAGCCAAACACGGGTTGTAGCCTTGTAGGTCCAATTTTATCTCTTCAAATCAATTTTCATTGGTGCAGGACAAACGCGTTTGCCTAAAAAGTTGAAAAGTACGGAGTACTAAGTTCTGAATAATAATTCAAGAGTTAATTTCAAATTTATTGATCTAACTATAACTATTTTTTGGCCAAATACTTTGTGGTCTAGTGGCACCTCACCACAAGTGACATCCGGTGTCCTAGTTTACATTCCCACATGGACAATGAGAGTGGAGGCAACTGTTGACTCACTTCAGTAGGTTGAGAAAGTAGCTATGACCAAAGTCAGTAGTACTAAAAAAATAAATTATAACTAATTTTTAATTTTAGTTTTTAAAATTTTTAAACTTTTAGACCAGCCATCGCCATTGCCTACCACAGACCAGCCATCGCCGTCGCCTACCACCAAGAATGGAGCCATGCAACCTAGAAATTTTCGCTATCCCTCTGTTCTATCTTGAACCTCTGCCTCTCTCCTCGACCAGCAATGGCGGCGATGGGACGAGCTCCGGAGTCCTTGAACCTTTACCCAACATCATTTTCCATTACTCTCTTCCAGTTGAAATCCCTTCAAATACATAGGGTGAAGCCTTCTAACTGAAATCCCTTCAGTTGAATTTGCGATTAGGTTAAGCATATGAATCCGTTAGCGTCAAATGGTTTTAGGGATTTTGACTAACAAGTTGGGTATGTTGAAAGAACAAGCGGGAAGTAAAATGAAATGACTCCCTTACCCTTATAGTCGTCGGAGCTTTGGTGCCAAAAGTCGCCGGAGGACCATTTTAGATTTTTTAAAAAAATTAATAGTTGAAATTTAATGAGTCAAGTTAAAACGACTAGGAGTCAGACTATGCCAAAATGGTGAAATCAACATAGTTGAGGGGCAATTTTGGTAATTTCCTCTTTCCTCACACCAAAACTCCATGACAATCCTTTAGCTTCAATAGCAAGAGTTTGAATAATCTCCATTGCAAAATTGACTTAGCCAGCTTTTCTCTCAAGATCAACGTACAACCACTTCTTGCGAAGCTCAACTCCCACCCACACTACATTTGCTGCATTTTTTTTTTTTTGAATGCTACTGACTCTATTACAATGTAGTATCTGTTCATAAACTACTTTCTCAACCTGCTGCATTTTTTATGCCATTCAAGTAATGCTTCTCATCTATGGCATCTATAAAGCGTACATGCATAGTGGAGGCCTTCGTCTACACTACTTACCAACCAACTGTATGTCACTATTGGAAGTGTCCAACAATTAAAAAATTCATTAAATAATAGACTTAAAACTTGGTTAGTATCAAATTCTCTCACCCTGTTAAAGGAGAAACTTTGATTGAGAAGATCGAAGAGTTTCTTTGGCTGCTTCATCTTACCCTTCTCAATATGTACATCCACCGAATCAACAATGTTTCTCAAGAACGATGTTTGGAATTTTTCTTTTTCTTTTCCTTCAAGTAGTATACGATAACAACTATGATCTATCATCTCTGGTGAGCCCCTAAGGACGATGCATTTTTCTAAATGATATGTCATAATAAATACAAGTGGAAGCATGATGTAATAAAAAACAACACAGCTAAACTTGCACCACATGACAACCACGGTGAAGTCTAATGCAGAGTGTCAAGATCGAAGCTTTTGCTCCTGTTTGATAAATAATCAGCCTATCAGTTAATTTTGGCTTATTTAATCACTATTAGTTGTTTGGTTAATAAGTTTTTTGTAACTCTAAAATACTAAAATTCAAAAGGCTACTCAAAGTAACATTTTCAATTAACTTTTTGAGAAAAAAATTATACCAAACAGCTATCAGCTAACAGCCAACCCAATCAGTCAACTTTTTACAATTAGCTAATGTTATTAACAAATCATATCTTCTAACCCAAACAGCCAACCCAATCAGTCAACAACCATTTACCAAACATGACTTTTATGTTGCGGAGAAATTTTCTAACCCTGCCTCTATTAATCCTCACAGGTATTGATATATTTGAAACTTACATTATAATTAACTATATATACATTGTTTTCAAAAAAAAAAAAAAACTATATATACATGGGTCACACTTGTGTGAGACCGTCTCACGGATCTTTATTCGTGAGACGGGTCGGGTCGGGCCAAAGCACCATGCAAATGTCATACTTATATGTGCAAATCTCATACTTATATGCTCAAATATAACACTAATCAAAAATACAATTTTTGTTACTTATAAGAGAAAAGTAATACATTTTTCATAATAAGTAATGTTGACCGGTGCCTCTCACTTATAAGGGCAAATATAATACTTTTGAGGAAAAATGTAATACTTTTAAATCGAAATGTAAAAGTATTGTATTTTTCCTTAAAAGTATTACATTTACCCTAATAAGTAACAAAAATGTTATTCCTGATTAGTATTACATTTGAGAATATAAGTATGACATTTGTGCATATAAGTGTTACAATTGCATCTTGACCCGATCCGACCCGAATCGTCTTATGGTGAAATGGTCTCACACAAGTTTTTGCCTATATACATTATTCCACGCCAATCTAACTCAGCTATTGATATATTTGAAGTTACATAATAGAAACACACATACATACATACATACAAAGCAATTCTACATTTGAAAGTAACATCTAAGTATGAAATTAAAGAACACATGAGCATTATACATACAAATCAAGACTGAATTTGAACAACTACACCCACATTGGACTCAACAGTGGGGGGTGTTTCATTGATTGTGGTAGAAGTTGAAACTATTGGATCTGGTCTCTCCATCCACCGGCGACACTCATCAATGTACAATGGTTTATTAGGAGCAAGACTTGAAAGCTTTTGCTTCTCGAAATGCTTCAGAATATCTTCAGTTTCTTCGAGAATAATAGCTGCATCACGAACACTTTTCTCCCTCTCCTCAATGGCATTGCATCTGCACTTGGTGGCTATCATATATGGCAAATTGATAAGACAAGCTGCCAATATATCTGCAATCATGCATGTTAGCTTTTGAAAAATCTCTTCGGCTTGGTATTCAGCATTTTCATACCATAGCAGAATGGTCCGGCTAATTCTGTACATTGAATTAGCTGCTAAAACATTTGCAGGCCAATGAAGAGGATTTTCAACTATAATTATGTTTTCTGTAGACTCAAACTTCATGACAATCCTTTCAGCAACATCAGCAAGAACTTGAATAATCTCTTTGACAGAATTCCCAGTTTTTCCCTCAAGATCCATGTCTAGCCACTTATTATTAAGCACAACTCCATCCCACACAACATCTGCTGCATTTTTAATGCTTTTTAACCCACATTTCTCATCCAAAACATCTATAAGGCTTGCATAGCGGAGACCTTCACCAACACACTTAACCAACAAATGAACATGCTGACTTGCAATGTTTGGAAGTGCAATGGCAATGCTTGTTAGTGTTACTACTGGAAGCGTCCAACAGTTAGGAGGTTCATTAGACAGTAAACATGGAACTTGTTTGCTATCAAATTCTACTACCCCACTAAAAGAGAAACTTCGATTGAGAAGATTATTAAACAGGTTATGCGGGCGATACTTCTTTCCCATCACAACATGTCTATCCGCCCTAAAAAGAATTGTTCTCAATAATGTTTTTGGAAACTGCTTTTCTCCTTCTAGTAGTATTACAAAGGAGTTGAGGTCTATCTCTTGTCTCCTCTGATCATTATTTGAAACTTCATTTACCCAAAAAAATTCTTTTAAAGGACATAATTTGTTTAAGCCCTTATTTAAAAATAATCTTTTTAAAGGTAATACTTTGTTTAAACCTTTATTTAAAAATAAAAATGGAAGCATGGAGTAAAAAGAGAGAACATAACAGAACTTACACCACATGACAATCACAATCTGAAGCCGTATGCAGAAAGTCAAGATGAAACCTTTTATTTTGTAGAGAAATTTCCTGACAATAGGCCTCACCCAGTTATTGTTGGAACAGCTAAAGCCGTACAGACAATTATTAGGAACATGCAGAACAGAAAAACAATAGAGAAGATGATCCCCGGAAACAGTGAATAATCAAGTACACCCGTACGTAGTTGGATGCATAAATCTACAATGACAGTGATTACCAGTATGCCCAAAGAAGTGACATTGATTAGAAGATCTTTGTCAGTCATGGAAGCCAGTTGGGTGGAAAAATGACCCATGGCCATAGTTAAGAAAGCAGTGGTAGTGATTTTGACGAGGTTGTCATTGGGAGACCACATGAGAGATGTGAGATCCCCTGTGAGCTTTGTAGCCACACCCAACAGCATCAGCCAAGTTGTACTTAAAGAAAAGTATTTGCATGAGAAGTCCAAGTATGATCTCCCTCGCGTGTCACGGAGCAGTGCAAAGAAGTCAAAGGCCATTGCATAGGAGCAGGCCAGGGAAGCAGCTCCTATGTAATAGCCTATGATTGGCACCGGCGAAAGTTTCGTCTCTTCAATTCTTTTAACAAACACCGAACACTCGTCGCTCATTTTGATTGAAAGGGCACTCACAACTTCTCACTTTCACTCTTTCAGTAGTTGATGGAGCTACTATATCTATTCAGGTTTGTGTGTGTTTGCTATATATATATTGGGAGACAGAAATTAAAGCAAAAGAGTTGTGGAAATTTTTCAATGCAAGTGGCCTGGTTTGAAAGGTGAAAATTCAGTGAAATTCTTTCGGTACTCTTTAGTAGTAAATAAATAAGATAATTAAGTCAAATTGTCAATATAACGCTTCTAAAAATATAATTGGATGACATAGTCATTAATTTGAGTTATGGAAAAGCTTGCAGTTGTTATCTTGATCAATGTAGGTTTTGGGTGAAACTTGTATTCTAACCTTAATCGGTAAAGGATAAAAAAGAATAAAATAATCTAAATTGTTTATAATTTACCAATTTAAAACAAAAATGTCAATACCCCACTCCCATAACGAGTCAAAATGACATAAAAGTCAGCCTCTATCACTATGAAATTAGTGCTAAGTGACTCATTATTGTATTAAAATAGTTTAAGGCAGCCCTCATGGGTTCATGATAATGACTGCTAATTAAATTAAAATAACAATCATATACAAATTTAAAGTTCTAATCCACAAATAATTATTTTTATATTCAAGTGATCCCAACTTCGTTAGAGATAAATACGAATCATTCATGTTCTCAGTAAAATTCGAATGTCACACTACCACCTTCAATCATGATATCAATTCAGGCAACAAACTACTATGTTAAGTCCTGAGGGACACCACAAATAATTATTTAGCCCACCAATATAATGCATATGGATCCAAGCTACGGAGCGACCCGACCCAAGTCAAGGCAAACCAACTAGAGGGAGGCAAGTCAACCTGGAAGAGGTTGGCCCGGGGTGGTCCCGCCCGAGGCCAAGGAGTTGGGTCGGCCACGGCTAGTCAACGTGACACCATGAAGGAACCAAGAAACCTCCATGAAAATTAAACTACGGTCAGACCAAATCAATAAGGATAACAACTCAATATATGAAATAGTCTCCATCACAAGAAATTTCGTAACGTTTTTCAAGAAAAAAAAAAATCGTCACTAGAAGTGTTTAGTCTCCATACTCCAATATTTTATTACCACTAGAATACAAATATTAGGTGTATACTCTCCAATACTAATTAATAATCGGAAGAATACAATTCTGAAGTTGTTAGATTCAAACTGCAAATTTGACCACAGCATCGATACTAAAGCAATATTATATGTGCCCAAAAAAGCACAAAATAAATAAATAAAGCGCATATGACCGTAGTGTCCCATCCTCTACCACAAGTCTGCTACTTATATTATGGCTGCAACGACTCTTCCTCTAGTGAGTGTAACGGAGTGTTAGTAATGGTGAGCTGCATTGAGTGCACGTAATGGTGAGCATTCATTGAGTGCTGGGTCGTGATAATGGAGAGCCGTTGGAGTAATGATCATCCCATCATGTGTTGTCTTTGTGTAATGGGTGATCGTTTGTTGCCTTCTGGTCAGTGCTGATAATTCGGATTAGTGTTGTTGCTCAATTATCCTGTCAATATCAAATATATCACAATAACATTAATATTCAAAAAAAATTAAAAAAGAAGAAGATCGAAACTTACAGGAGGCAACGGGACCTTGGGCGCTGGCGGCTGTACGCGAGAGGGAGGCAATGGCGGGTGGCGGCCAATGATCGAACACATGAACGGATATAGCGGTCGATGCTCCTGGTTCGCGAACAGAAATGGCGGTCGGCGCTAGCTACTGTTTCGCGAACGGAAATGGCGGTCGGTGCTACTGTTTCGCGAACGGAAATGGCGGTCGGCGCTCCTGATTCGCGAAGGAGATGGTGGTCGGCGCCCCTGATTCGCGAAGGAGATGACAAATCTAGAAAATTAAATCTTGCAGCGCTGATTTGGGGGAAATCGCGGGAGGGGGGGCTTGTTTTGCTTATTATCCGCGTCACCCTCATGCATGGGTGCCGCGGAAAGCTATATATTATTTTAATATATAAATTTCCGTGGCACCTGCAGTCTGTGGGTGCCGCGGAAAGCTTTATATTAAAATAATACTTAATTTTCCGCGGCACCCTCTTATAACGAGTGCCGCGAAAAATTACCACGTATTTTTATAGGTGTAGTGGATTCTTATGTGTGTTTATTTACGATATTGTCATTATTTGTTTTTCCCTTACTTTCCACTACACCTATATTAAGAAGGTGTAGTGTAAAGCCATCCTTATATTGTCAATTCTATACTAGTGTTCAATCTATAGAAGATATCAAATGTGCTAAGTGGGAGAATATTAAAATATTTATTAATGTTTTACCATAATGTGACCAATTTATAAATGTTATATATAAAATAATTATTCACTGTTTTCCTTTCATTTAATTTATTATTAGTATTTTTTTCTTGCCATTAATAATCATTTAAAGGTTTTGATCAATACACATTTTTATCAAAGTTTGAAGTCACCATGGCACTAGGATGTGATTATACAAATGGAGGCATTGATCTACTGAGAGAGGATGATGATGTACTTAAAAGGTATGTAACAAAAGCACAAGCCAACACTACAACATATAATATTCCTTACATTATAAATTGATTCTAAACGAAAATTATATTATAATCAACTATACATTATCCAACACGATGAATCTTACATAATAAAACCACACAAACAAATCATGTCTAAATTTGAAGTAACATATAATTAAGAAAGCACACATACATAAGCATCAATTACACATATGACATGTATAAATCAAGCCTGCATTTGAAGAACCACATGTTCATTGGACTCTACAGAGGATGCTCCATTGCTTGTTGCAGAAGATGAAATTGTTGTTGCTTGTTGCTCAATCCATCTACGCCATTCATCAATGCATAATGGTTGACTAGGACCAATGCTTGAAAGCTTACGCACTTCAAACAATTTTAGAATATCTTCTGTTTCCCCGAAAATTATAGCTGCATCTCGAACACTTTCTAGTCTTTCCTCAATTGCACTGCTTATGCACTTAGTATATATCATATGCGGCAAATTTGTAAGACAAGCATCCAATATGTTTGCAATCATGCAAATTAACTTCCTAAACAACTCTTCAGCTTGGCACTCACCATCTTCATAGTATAGCATAATGGTTCGAGTAATTCTATACATTGAATTTGCAGCTAAAACATTCGCAGGCCAATACAGTGGATTTTCCACTATCATTATGTTCTCCTTAGAGCTAAACTCCATAACAATCCTTTCAGATACATCATTAAGATCTTGAATAATATCCTTAACAGAACTTATTTCTCCAGTTTTTCTTTTAAGATCCATGTCTAACCACTTCCTATGAAGCTCAACTCCCACCCACACAACATCTGCTGCATTTTTAATACTTTTTGACCCACATTTTCCATCCAAGACATCTATGAGGCTTGCATAGCGGAGGCCTTCATTAGCACTGCTTACCAACCAATCAACATGTCGACTTGCGATATTTGGAATTGCAATGGCGATGCTTGTTAGTGTCACCACCGGAAGTGTCCAACAATTCGGGGGTTCACCAGACAATAGACTTGGAACTTGATTGCTATCAAAGTCTACCACGCCAGCAAAGGAGAAACTTTCACTATCGAGAAGATTAAATAGGTGTTTTTGCTGTTGCTTCTTACCCATCTCAACAAGTTTATCCACCCTATTAATAATCCCTCTCAATAATTTTTTTGGGAATTGTTTTTCTCCTTCAAGTAGTATTACAAAGCAATTGAGGCGATCTACCTCTGAAACTTCCTTTTTGCGTAACAATTTTCCTAAATAATGGTTAATTAATTTGCCTAAAGCATTAATTAAAAGTACTAATGGAAGCACCAAGTAAAAAGAGATAACACTACAAAACTTACACAACATTATATTCACAATCTGAATTAGTATGCAAAAAGTCAAAATCAAAGATTTTATGCTGTGAAAATGTTTTTTGAGTGTGCGTCTCTTAAACTTTATAGGTATTGGTCGCTGCCTCCACTCAACCAATTTTTCAGTCCAGTAGGACTCAATTGTGACTTCTTCTCTACTGATTCTGATCCCATTGTTCTCATACTTGTAACCAACCACACTAATCATGAAGATTATAGCTATGACCACAGTTGGAAACGTGGCATAACATTGTGAAAGTAAAATCATGCTGACCGACCACTTATATTCAGATTCCTTTGGTCCACACTCCGAGTAAAAATCGGTCCTCACCCCATTAACAAATGATACGAGTGAAATACATGCAGAAAATAGGCATATGATATTGGTATAAGCGAAGGTGACCAACCTTTTCATCAGAAGCTGGGGGCTACCAGATGCTGCCATCACCCAATACTTTGTAATGCTCAATCTAAGCTCTTCAACGCTATAATGTTGTTGTTGCCCAGTTTCCATCTGCCTCTCATCTGAAGCTAGCTTCTGATACTTTGATTCTGCGCGTTTCTTAATTGCTGGAACCGCTAGACCCGTACACACAATTGTTATCCACGTGCAGAACAACAAAGCAATTTGGAAGATGATTACCAATGATAGGGAACCAAACACACGGAAACTTAGTTGGAGGCATAAATCGACAATCACGGTGATCGCCAATATGCTCAAAGCGGTGAGGTTGGTTAGAATATCTGCGTTATTCATAGAGCCCAGAGAGGTGAAAAAATTACTCATGGCCACAGTTAAGAAAACTGTGTTCATAATTTTGGCCTGGTTATCAAGGTAAGACAACTTGGGAGTTGTGAGATCGGTTGCGAGCTTGGTAGCCACAGCTAATAGTGTCAACCAAGTTGCATTGAGAGGGAAGAAACGAACATTGAAGTTGGGAAAGGAGTTAATGAAAGTGAAACATGAGTTTAAGAACATTGCAATGGAACAGAGCAGAGACGCAGCTGCTATATAAACGCCTATAATTGGCATCGGAGAATCTTCACCCCGGTAACATTCCGGTGGCGGTGGGTAGTAAGGCTTGTAAATCATTTCGATTAAACTAAGTTTTCAATTCCGGGCTGTATGGTAGTTTAAGTACACTAGATGGAATATGAATATATGTAAATATATAGGCCAGGCAGACAACCATTGCATTGGCTTATTTTTCGACCAACATTCATTCATATATACACGTGGCTTATTTTCCACGGAGAGGCCGGATTGCCGGCCGGCTTCTCCTCAAAGGAGAAGCCGGCATTCCGGCAATCTGTTTATTTTATTTTATTTTAAAGTTTGTTTTTTAATTATTTTTTTCAAAATTCAATTTTATCTGTTATTACTTTGAGTTTACCTGTAAAATGAGCTAAATGCATATCTTTATTGTGAATTGAAAAAGAAAATAGTGCTAATAACTTTTTTCATTTTTAAGCTAAAAAAGTTGTTAACAAACAGTAATATTAGCTTTTACCACCAAACACTCATTTTTGCTCCAAACACACAAAATATTTCTTAGATAAATTGACTTAAAATGAAAATTACATTATAATTAACAATACATTATTCCACGCCAATCTAACTCTGTTGATATATTTGAAGTTACATAATAGAAACACACATACAAAACAATTCTACATTTGAAAGTAACATCTAAGTGTGAAATTAGGCACACATGCATGAGCATTACACATACAAATCATGACTGAATTTGAACTACACCCTCAGTGGACTCTACAGCGGAGGGTGTTTCATTAATTGCTGCAGAAGTTGAAACTATTATATTAGATCTTGTCTCTCCATCCACTGCTGTCAATCCTCAATGCACAATGGTTTTTTGGGAGCAAGACTTAAAGCTTATGCTTCTCGAAATGCTTCAGAATATCTTCAGTTTCTTCAAGAATGATTGCTGCAACACAAACACTTTTCTTTCTCTCCTCAATGGCATTGCATTTGCACTTGGTAGCTATCATATGTAGCAAATTGATAAGACAAGCTGCCAATATATCTATTTGCAATCATGCATCTTATTAGCTATTGAAAAATCTCTTCAGCTTGGTATTCAGCATTTTCGTCCCATAGCATAACGGTTTGGCTAATTCTGTACATTGAATTAGCTACTAAAACATTTGCAGGTCAATGAAGAGGATTTTCTACTATAATTATGTTTTCTGTAGATTCAAACTTCATGACAATCCTTTCAGCAACATCAGCAAGAACTTGAATAATCTCGCAACATCATCAGCAAACAAGCTAACAATGACTCGCAACACAAAGAATGGAGGAATAATGATGGATATATTGGGAGTGGGTCCGGAGCAAACCGACCCGAGGCAAGGAAGGGAGGCAACCCAGTTCGACCCGGGTCTGGCCCCTCACCCGGCCTAAATGTGGCCTCAAGGGCCGAGGTCAGTGCCTGGCACCTTGGGGTCGAAGCCCAAGTTCAAAGTCGAGCCCGGTGCTTGAGACCTTTGGGGTCTCTGTGCTCGGCCACCATGGCACTAGGATGTGATTCTACAAATCGAGGCATTGATGTACTTAAAGGTATGTAACAAAAGCACAAGCAAACACTACAACATATAATATTCCTTACATTATAAATTGATTCTAAATGAAAATTATATTATAATCAACTATACATTATCTGACATGACTAATCTTACATAATAAAACCACACAAACAAATCAAGTCTAAATTTGAAGTAACATGTAATTAAGAAAGAACACATACATAAGCAACAATTATGCATATGACATGCATGCATAAATCAAGCAAGAATTTGAAGAACCACATGTTCATTGGACTCTACAGAGGATGCTCCATTAGTTGTTGCAGAAGATGAAACTGTTGTTGCTTGTTGCTCAATCCATCCACGCCATTCATCAATGCATAATGGTTGACTAGGACCAACGCTTGAAAGTTTACGCTCTTCAAAAAATTTTAGAATATCTTCTGTTTCCCCAAAAATGATAGCTGCATCTCGAACACTTTCTAGCCTTTCCTCAATTGCACTGCTTATGCACTTCGTATATATCATATGCGGCAAATTATTAAGACAAGCCGCCAATATGTCTGCAATCATGCAAATTAACTTCCTAAACAACTCTTCAGCTAGACACTCACCATCTTCATAGTATAGCATAATGGTTCGAGTAATTCTATACATTGAATTTGCAGCTAAAACATTCGCAGGCCAATATAGTGGATTTTCCACTATCATTTTGTTCTCTTTAGAGCTAAACTCCATTACAATCCTTTCGGATACATTAGTAAGATCTTGAATAATATCTTTAACAGAATTTATTTCTCCAGTTTTTCTTTTAAGATCCATGTCTAACCATTTTCTATGAAGCTCAACTCCCACCCACACAACATCTGCTGCATTTTTAATACTTTTCAACCCACATTTTCCATCCAAGACGTCTATGAGGCTTGCATAGCGGAGGCCTTCATTAGCACTGCTTACCAACCAATCAACATGTCCACTTGCGATGTTTGGAATTGCAATTGCGATGCTTGTTAGTGTCACCACCGGTAGTGTCCAACAATTCGGAGGTTCACTAGACAATAGACTTGAAACTCGATTGCTATCAAATTCTACCACGCCACCAAAAGAGAAACTTTGATTGAGAAGATTAAATAGGTTGTGTGGCCGTTGCTTGTTACCCATCTCTACATGTTTATCCACCCTATTAATAATCCCTCTCAATAATTTTTTTGGGAATTGCTTTTCTCCTTCAAGTAGTATTACAAAGCAATTGAGATCTACCTCTGGTGTCCTCTTGTCATTTGAAACTTTCTTTTTGCGGAACAATTTGCCTAAATAATGATTAATTAATTTGCCTAAAGGATTAACTAAAAGTACTAATGGAAGCACGGAATAAAAAGAGATAACAGTACAAAACTTACACCACATTATATTCAGAGTCTGAATTAGTATGCCGAAAGTCAAGATCAAAGATTTTATGTTGTGAATAAGTTTTTTGAGTGTGCGGCTCTTAAACTTTATAAGTATTGATCGCTGCCTCCACTCAACCAACTTTTCAGTCCAATAGGACTCAATTGTGACTTCTTCTCTACTGATTCTGATCCCATTGTTCTCATACTTGAAACCAACCACACTAATCATGAAGATTATAGCTATGACCACAGTTGGAAACGTGGCATAACTTTGTGAAAGTAAAATCAAGTAGATGGACCACTTATATTCAGATTGATTTTCCCCAAAGTCGGTCCCTAACCCATTATAAGGTGGTTGGAGTGAAATAAATGCAGAAAATAGGCAGATGATATTGATATAAACAAAGGTGACCAACCTTTTCATCAAAAGCCGGGGGCTACCAGATGCTGCCATCACCCAATACTTTGTAATGCTCAATCTAAGCTCTTCAACTCTATAATGTTGTTGCCTAGCTTCCATCTGCCTCTCATCTGAAGCTAGCTTCTGATACTTAGATTCTGCGCGTTTCTTAATCGCTGGAACTGCTAGAGCCGAACCCACAATTGTTATCCACGTGCAAAACAACAAAGCAATTTGGATGATGATTACCGAAGATTGTAGGGAATCAAACAAATGGAAACTTAGTTGGATGCATAAATCAACAACCACGGTGATCACCAATATGCTCAAAGCCGTGAGGTTGGTTACAATATCTGCGTTATTCATAGAGCCCAGAGAGGTGAAAAAATTACTCATCGCCACAGTTAAGAAAACCGTGCTCATAATTTTTGCCTGATTATCTGGGTCAGACAACTTGGGAGTTGTGAGATCGGTTGCCAGCTTGGTAGCCACAGCTAATAGTGTCAACCAAGTTGCATTGAGAGGGAAGAAATTGCCGGAGAAGCGGACATTGGGAAACGAGTTAATGAAGGTCAAACAGGAGTTTAAAAACATTGCAAAGGCACAGAGCAGAGACGCAGCTGCTATATAAACGCCTATAATTGGCATCGGAGATTCATCATCCCGCTTATGTGAAGGACTATCTGCCGGTTGGTTGTAACTCATTTCTATTAAAATAAGCTTTCAATTCCGGCCTGTAGTTTAACCAATAGATGGAATATGAAGGCCAGGCAGACAACCACAGCATTGGCTTATTTTCGAAGACGAACATTTTTTCATATACGTAATATATAGACGTTGTCAAACCAATTTTCATAGGGTTCAATATCAAGGCAGACAAACAAGGAGTTGGTGTATTTTCCACGGACTTTCAGGCAGGGGCGGCAGAGATATTTTCCAGTTACTATTGCTATGTTTGGCAAACCTAGCGCTGAAAGTTCAAAAGTAACTGAAAACTGAAAAGCTATAAGCTCGAAGCTGAAATCTGAAGAGCTGTTAAGCTAGCTGTTATACTTAAAAGACTAAAATTAGCTTTTTGATAAGCTGATAAATGTAAAAAAGACTAAAAATGATATCTCCATGCAATTTAAATAGTTTCAAATTTAAATAGATTTGTTTATATATTAAAATATAAAATAGTGAAATCAATATATTTTAATAAAATATAAAGTAAGAAAATATATTTGAAAACATATAAAGTAAAACAAAATGTTTATAATTCATAAGATTAGTTCATACAAAAATCAATGTTCAAACACAAATGTCAAATTGAAATTACAACCAAACATATTGAAGAGAAAAAGTGAAAAAGTTTAGCCAAAAATGTTTTAGTTGGGAAAGGTAAATGATGTCATTTCTTTAAAATAATAAGGTTAAAGATAGAAAAAAAGTTAGGAAGCTACTAGCTTATTTTAAAAGGTAGCGTTCAAAAATAAACTCTTAGTTTAAGCTACTAGCTTTTTTTGGGAACATTACCAAACAGAGCTTATAGCTTATTAGTAGCTTAAAATAAGCTATAAGCTCCTAAATAAGCTCTGCCAAACAGAGCCTATATATATATATATATATATATATATATATATATATACTTTGAGTTAGATATTTAAATAAAAAAAAGTCGACATTTAATTACCCATGTATAAACTTCTCCTATATAATCTTGCATTGATATACTTTCAAATATTTATTTAAATATAAACATTGGGCATTAACCCATACGCGCAATGCGCGTATAAAACTAGTATATAATACAAACAACGCGTTGTTGAGTGCAGTAGTACTGTACTTTCGACCAACAAAACTTTCAGGAATTTGCTACCTTAGCTTTCAATAATTTTACATAATTTCCAGGAAACCCACTTGTGCGTATATGCATGGGAGACAGCTGAGCTAGTAAAAGGATCGGAGTGTGGAAATTTTGAATGTTCACATTGGGTGGGCAGGACCAGTC
>CM008334.1:47729112-47739247 GCA_002525835.2 Ipomoea batatas | reverse complement strand
AGGTCTAAGTAGAGATCCTAGGGTTAAACTTTTGAGACTCTAGGACTTGATCAGTAGAAATTAAGATGTTTGAGAATCCTAGGATGTGTGAATTCTAGGAATCGCGGTGAGGACACGCCTTGTTTGTTTATATTATAATTGGTGTCTTGTTAACCTTGTTGTTTGCAGCTTGCGGGCGCGTCTTCCGGGTAAGTTTTAATCGCTTTTAGATACGTTGCTCCGTTTTAGAATCGCCTAGGAGCCTGCCTTAGATTAGGAATGAGTAGTTAGTTGATAAGGAACGATGGATAGCACCGTATGCGTCTAAGCAATCAGAAGATCGGGCAGCCCGTTGAAGAAGATTCGTCTACTCACGGCTCGGAGTTAACGGTAGCAATCTACGTTCCCCGGGAATTGGCGTCTTCGCGTATGTAGCCTCGTCTGCGAGACCTTCGTTCGCCTCAAGACTTGAAGAACAAGTTCGTGCAGCTGAAGTGCGATAAGAAGACGAAGAAAGCAAAAGGGACTCGAAGACTCAAGACTCAAAGACCCTCGGTTATGAGGGAACAACAAGAGTAGACGTTGACGTGCTAATAAAGAGTCATGTCTCGCCAAGTAGAAGCTTCGGGATCAATAATGAAGAACCTCGTGCAAGCTAAGCTTGTTAGCCACGAAGCCCGAAGAAGTAGAACTTGAGGTCGTGATTTGCAAACTTGATAGTCTTACCTAACTCTGAAGCAGCTACAAAGGAACAAGCTAGAGGTTGCAACCTTCAAAGCGAAGAAGACTAAGTTAAGTAGAAAGAAGAACTTGGACGCTTAAGATTCCCGAAGATAAGAAGAAACGCCTTTATCAAGTTGTCCGATCTCATGAAGTGCGAAGGGACTAAGAAGTGAATTGCGAAATAAGGACCTCGTGCAATCTATTCGGTGCACCTCGGAAGTAACTCCTTGTGCAAGAGCTTAAGGAAGGAACCCCGGTGGCAAGAAATAAATAAGGAATAGCTAAGCAAGCTAGTAGAAGACCGAAACGTCCAAAGATCAAGACCAACCGAAGTGAATCAAAAGGCTAGCTCAATCCCCGAATTTTCCTAAGTGGAGTTAGACCATGTACTAATGGATTCTCGTAAAAGACGTAGCCTACCAAGCAAGTAAGCAAAGGTGCCATCGATCGAGTCAGACGTGAAGTTAAAGTTGAAGAGCTGCACCTCCTATCTCAGATGACCAACAAAAAGAACCAATGAAGAGTGGAAAAACAAGTTGATATGTGTTCGCGCTATCGACCTGCAATAATCGCAAGAAGAGCACCAAGACTTGACTGAACCATCTTACAACAAAGATTGTCAATCGAGTAAATGAATGACTCCTCGAAAGATCTTGAACGACCAAAAGAGCAAGAATTCTTAATGTTAAATAAGGTGCACGCGTTACGTTGGCTTTAGGACCTCGATGTTTCAGAGTACAAGGAAGTAAACTCGGTTTCTAAAATCACCGTTAATCATAGTCGAATCTCCTTTCGAGATTAGACGATACCTCCCTAGTTGATCCTACCCTTTTCCTAAAACTCACCGAAAATCTCTCGTTCTGCACCCATTAGTCATCCACGATTCATCGCCTTTGACATCTCCTGGAGTGACAAGGTTGTGCGGGTCGTATCTTATGAAGTAGAGTTATCCGAATTCTAGAGTCACGTTTCGTGAGAAGCAATGTTAAAACACGTCAATCGGTCAGAGTGTCGTGATCAAATCGTCAAGCCGTGGAAATCGTTTAGAGTTGAGAGACTTCCTATCCTTCTTAAAGCCGAACCCTTCGTTGTTCCTTGCAATCCCAATTATCCTTTCGTTGAGACATCCCTTCAGTTTATTTTAAATCTCATTCTTATCTCCTTTCAAGATTGAATTTCTTTCTTTCCTTTGGAGAATTGCATACCCTATCGTTGAAAACTCATTTCTGTATTTTCAGACTTCATTCCTAAACTTCTCTTGGAACGTAATGTCTTTCTCTTCTTTGGAAATCTGAATGCCCTATTGTTGCGAAACTCCTCCTGTGTTTTCAACCTTGCCCTATCTTTCCTCAAGCCAAGTTCTTTTCATTTCTTTTCCTTTCTTTAAAGAACTTGATATTCCCTTGGGTTGAGAAATTCTTTTGGCCTCTTTAAACCTCGTTCTTATTTTCTTCCGAAGCCGAGTCCTACTCTCTTCTTTAGAGAACTTGACGTCACCTTTATTGAAAAGTCATTCTCACCCTCTCAGACGTTGTTCTTGTTTGCCTCTTGAAATATCTTGTGCAAGGTGACAACCTTATTTCCTAAGTTGTGATCTTTATAACTCTTGATTCTATTCTTAACTGACGTTGTCCTTGAATCTTGAACCCTAAACCTTTCATTCTCTTTCCTTGTTGGGTCAACATTTTTTCAAAATGAGCATACGTTCTATAAATGTTTTCCTCTATATACTACCGTACTAGTTTTAACCTTCTGTCCCCAATACGAATTATCCTTATGGAATGGTTTTGAGTTGGATCTTTCAAGAAAATGGAGTCGCCTAAGCTGTCAAAAGGTTAAAGCAAAGAAGTGTAGCAGCCCGTTCAGTTGGGAAGATTTGGTAAATCAAGTGACCCTAAGATCGTAGCGTCTACATGTGTCATCGGAAAAGTTGAGTTGGTTCAAGAAAGAGTGAAAGCTGCCCATGACCAATAGAAGGCGTATGCCGACCAAGTTAGACCAGATGCGTGATGCGTTCGCATTTTGCTGCTGAAGATATATGTGCATGATGCGCTTCGTGATATCCAGCTTGAAGTCGTAACCTTTGAAGATGCTCTATCTTATGAAGAGAAGCCGGTGAAAATTTTGTCACCCAGTCAAGAGAAGCGCACCGGAAAGTAGTGAAGTTCATGAAGGCAGTATGATCCAACCACGTGGCCAAAGGAGCAACTTTGGATATGGGAGATGTGATGAGAAATCGGTTCCAAGCAGTTCGGCACGAGGAGGTCACCCGGATTACTTGATAGTTCTCGTGCTCGTAATAGATCCTTGTTAGGAATCCTTTTTACCTATGTAAGTTGATAGTTTAAGTTCTTGCATGCTAGGCATGGGTTGGGAAAGTTAGGAGTTTTAAGAGTTAGAAGTATAGTATGTTCTTAAGCTTAGGATTGGTTGAGCAATCATTCTCTTTAATCTTCGGTTGAATCTTTGTTTCCTTGAATCGTTCCGTTTCAAGTTCCCGTGAGCTGTGAGCTTCGGGGATGAAGCTCCTTTTAAGGGGGGTAGAGTGTAAACCCCGTAAATTCGTTTAAGCCGTAAGACCGATAATTGATTCCTTGGGCAATTTATTTATTTTAATTGGGCTAGTTCTTTCAATTTCATACATAGATATATATATATATATATATATATATATATATATATATATTTCTTGAGCCTAAATTAATTATTCTAATCAAGAGCCCAATTCTTGAATTTATTCTTGTAAGGGATTTATTCAATTTGGATCCTTACAATTCTTATGATTAAAAGTATTCTTACAATGGCCCAATTTCTTAATAAATATATAAGTATAATGTCTTTAAGACATCTTATGGGTTTTCCTTATCCTATTATATATTTAATTGTAAGAGATGAATATCTTAGCCCAACTAATTAATCTTGTACATTATATTATTGTAAGTATATATAATATAAGAATGGAGTCCATTTCTTATTAAGTCTTTCACCCTAATATAATATATGTATTTTTTTTTGAAAACCAAACAATAGTGGTATTAAATCAAAGCCGCAATAGCGTCAGGAGGGAAAGAATCCCAAAACAGAAACTGAGTTTGATGAAAGGCCAAAGAGGCCAGAGCATCAGCACCTAGATTAGCAGACCTAGGTACCAAACAAATAGAGCAATGAATAAAAGACGACATAATAGCCTTTGAGGCTTCAATAGAAAATGCAACATAAGAAAGCAACTCGTTATGATTTGTTGAGAGCAAATGTTGGAGGTTTGCGCAATCGGTGTGGAGCACCACATGATCAACGCCGCGATTCTTCAGCCAGGAGAGGACTTCTTTACACGCCATGGATTCCGCCATAAGAGGTGAGTGGCAGCCATGTAATGGCCCATTGAGCTCTGCAACAAATCCTCCACTGTCGGAGAGCAGAACAGCACCAACAGTGGCCTTCTTTGTGGCGGTAATGAAGCCTGCGTCGAAATAACACTTGTAACTTGGTGCGGGCGCCGGCTGGAACGTCTGTGAAGCGGACGGGTGATCCCCAGGAGGTACGGGAGACGAATGCAGCGCCGGGATGTGGTGGACTTGGCACCATGCTTGCACCGCTGCTTTTGCCGAACGCCATACTGCCGTAGGACGTGGCAGGCAATTTCTCCATACGGCAGAATTGCGAGCTGCCCATATATGATATAGAACTGCCACTGCAATGATAGGATCTTCAGGCGTGAGCATATTCATGATGTTAGAAAACCAATCAGCAAAAACAGACCCCCCCACAATTGGCATGGATAAAGTAGATTCATGCCAAACCAAACTTGAGAACTCACACAAGACAAGGGAGTGCATTGTGTTCTCATGAGTTAGTCCACACATTGGGCATGACGGATGAATATCTACCCTCTTTAAAATCAGATTTGTGGTGGTGGGGAGAACATCTATGAGAGCTCTCCAAAGGAAAGCCTTCCACTTGGGAGGTGATTTAATTTTCCAGAGTGGTAACCATTTATCAAAAGTCCCTGGGTCATTGGTAAACTCGCCACAGATGCGTCTATAACCATGCTTAACAGTGTAGCAACCCCGTAGGTCTCCATACCAGTACCAAGAGTCTTCATAGTCAGGGTTGATAGGGATGCTCAAAATACGGTCAACATCAGCTGGAATGAAAAAATCTTGTAGTATATTTTGATCCCAGAGGTTAGTATTCGGGTCAATAAGACCAGAAACCAAAGAATTCTCAAACCCCTGTGGCATGTCAGACTGAATCAAAGGAACCAGATCATCAGAAAGCCATGGCTGACCCCAGATTAAGGTTGAACGACCATTCCCTATTCTTCTTCGTACACCAGAACATACCAAATCATGAGCTGCCATAATACTCCTCCAACAAAAACTTGGGCAACTACCTATAGATGCATCAATAAAAGAAGAGCGTGGGTAGTACCTGGCTTTATAGATCCTGGCTATAAGGGAATGTGGTTTTGTTAAGAAACGCCAGGCCTGTTTTTCCAGCATTGCCAGATTAAATGCTCTCAAATCCTTAAACCCCAGACCTCCATACTTCTTAGGATAGCATAACCGATCCCAGGCCTTCCAATGAATACGCCTCTCACCACCTGAACCCCACCAATACTTGTTCATGACTCTTTCAATAGACAGGCAGACCGAGTGAGGGAGGAGGAAGACACTCATGGAAAAGGTGGGCATAGCTTGTGCCACACTTTTCAATAACACCTCCTTACCGGCCTGAGAAATCAACCTCTTATTCCAAGACCCTATTCTCTGATTAATTTTTTCCTCAACATACGAAAACACCGCCTTCTTATTGCGCCCAACAAATGCTGGCAAGCCAAGGTACTTACCGAAATTGGGAGCTTCTGCCACCCCAAGCACAGATACGACTTGTTCCCTATCAACCACACTTGTGTTCCTGCTGAAACACACACTTGACTTACTGAAGTTGACAGCTTGCCCTGACATGGCCTCGTAATCATTCAGGCACTATTTAATAGCACTTGCCTCATGCACATTAGCCTTAAAGAACAAAATACTATCATCTGCAAAGAACAAGTGTGAAACAGATGGGGCACCCCTTGCAACTCTACACCCATGAAATAATCCTCGCCTTTCAGATTGCTATATTAATAGTGAGAGACCTTCTGCACAAATAATAAACAAATATGGGGAGAGAGGATCTCCTTGTCTAATGCCTCGTGTGGGAGAGACCTGGCCTATATCCTCACCATTCACTAGAAAGTTATACGAAACAGTGGTGACACAGAGCATGATTAGATTTACCCATTCAGTTGCGAACCCCAGAGCTAACAGCATTCCACGGAGAAAAGGCCACTCCATGCGGTCGTAAGCCTTGGCCATGTCAAGCTTTAAGGCACCCCAGCCCACAAGACCAGTCTGTTTTCTATTCAAAAAATGCCCAACCTCTGCTGCTACTAAAATATTAT
The DNA here is from genome assembly GCA_002525835.2 of Ipomoea batatas. Taxonomy (NCBI): domain Eukaryota; kingdom Viridiplantae; phylum Streptophyta; class Magnoliopsida; order Solanales; family Convolvulaceae; genus Ipomoea; species Ipomoea batatas. Next base: position 47,733,096 of record CM008334.1, on the reverse strand, counting down.
CCGTGATTAATCTGCCAGGGATAAAAGCACTCTGCGATTCAGATATGATATCCCCCAACAAAGGCTTCATCCTATTCGCAATCATCTTGGCCATAATCTTGTATACAACATTACACAGGGCAATATGCCGAAGGTCAGACACCCTCTCCGGATGACTTTTCTTAGGGATCAAAACAACATTTGTATCATTCAAACCACTCGGAAAGGAAGCCTCAGACAAGCATTTAATCACAAAGGATGAAACATCTCCACCGACCGTCCCCCAAAAATGCTGAAAGAATCCCGGATTCATCCCATCCGGCCCAGGAGCCTTATCAGGGAACATAGAGAATAGGGCAGCTTTTACTTCCTCCTCCTGGAAGGGCCTTAGTAGGGTCTCATTCTGACTCGTGGTTACACGGGCGGGGATAGATGCAGTAAAGGAATCCAGAGTGTCTAAATTATTAGAAGCAAAGATATCTTCGAAATAACTTAGCACAGTCGAATTTAAATCCCCACCCTCTACCCACTCATCAGCCCCATTTTTCAATTTAATCAAAGTATTCTTCTTTTTACGAGCAGAAGCATACCTGTGAAAAAATTTTGTATTGGCGTCGGCTCCTCTCAACCAGTGCTGTTTAGCTATCTGCTTCCAGAAAGCATCCTCCTGAGCCTCTAATCAACATAGTTCTGTTTCAATCCGCTGGAACTCGGAAAGCGAGGTGGGGTCTCGACAATCCCTCAGATGCAGCTGCTCCTTTCGTAGGATTTTAATTCGTTCACCAAAACGATGGAAACGGTCACCACCCCATCTGGCCAGCTTATCTCCGCAATGTCGAAGACAACCTAGCAATCCACCGGCCCTGGCCTCTTGCCAAGCATCCTCCACCTGTTCCCTGCACCCCTCATCTAAGAGCCACGCCATTTCGAACTTAAAACCCCTCCTCAACCCTCTACGCCTCCCCCAATCAGTCTGAACACTTAAGAAGAGAGCAGAGTGATCAGAAGATCTCGTCAGAAGATTAGTCACCCGTGCATCTGGCAGATTACTACACCAATCATCTCCCGCCAATACCTTATCCAACCTCTACTCCATCCAATCCGCAGTTCCTTTCCCCCGTTCCCAGGTATAACGATAACCGTGCATGGGTAACTGAGACAAACGACAGTTATCAATAGCCTCCCCGAACCCTCGTAAAAGAGCATCAGGATGTGGATTGCCCCCACGCTTCTCGTGCTGGAACAGGAGGTCGTTGAAATCACCAAGCACCACCCAAGGGAGGGTGGACCTAGCAGCTAGAGACCGTAACAAGTCCCAAGATTCGCACCTCCGAGCCCGCTCCGGGTAACCATAGAAACCTGTCATACGCCAAATACCCACACCGGTCAGATTCACCTCCACATCAACATGGTTCTTCGAAAAACTTATAAGTCTGGCTGTATTATTCTTTTTCCATAATAGCGCTAAACCTCCACTTAAACCAACACCCTCCACGTAAAACAAACCTTCAAAACCAAGTTTTATACGCAACCGCTCAACATGTATCCTCCTCACCTTGGTTTCCATGAGGAAGACAAAGTCGGGCTTCTTACTAGACACAAGGTCTACTATCTCACGAACTGTGCGTGGATTGCCCAAGCCACGACAGTTCCAACTCAACGTACTCATGATGATGGGCGGGCCTGGGAACCAGTACCCGCCAGCTGCAAGTTTTTTGGAACATCAACCATGGTAATATCAGCAGACCCGCCACCAGACCTCCTACCACTGCCACTAGACCCCTCCCTTCGCCGCTTCGTCACTGCGACCACAACCGGTTCCACCTCCTGGACCCGACCGAGTTCCACAGGATCCGTAGCTGTCTCCGGCGGGCTGTCGGTTGGATTCGGCCCCTCCGCCGGCACTAGCCAACGCTCCCCGACAGGGCGTGGTCCCCTGCTTCCTCCCGCCTGTAACGTGGCATCAAACAGATAATGTTCGAGCGGAATCCTCGCCTCCCGAGCCTTGAGGCAGAATCTGTGGGAATGTCCCAACAGACCACAGAAGAAACAAAAATTGTGTAACCTCTCGTACTTGAAAGTAATCCAGCAGGTGGATCTGTCACGCTTCATCAACCGCGTGCTTCGTTTTAACGGCTTATCAACCGGGATAGCAACACGAATGCGGTGGAATGTTTTCCATGGTACCCCAGCAAAGCGTTCGTCCATCTTAATAAAAGAGCCAATGTGATTGCCGATCTGCTCCAGCACCGGTGCCGCTGTGTACCCCATCGAAAGGTCATGCAATTGAACCCACATGTCCAAAGAATCCAACACCACCGAAGCCGGAAGAGCTCCATCACAAACCTGCCGGCACACCAACAAAGCATTCTCGAATGACCATGGCCCCTCGTTAAGAACATGCAGCAGATCAGATTCGTGATAGAACACAAACAGGAAAAGTCCCGGTTGCACCTCGGAGACCTGGACTCCCTTCACTGGCTGCCAAACCGAAGCCATAACTTGCCGCATGTACTCGAGCTTAACTAGTTTAGTCGTAAGGAATCTGCCAACAATAGCCCAAGACCTCCCCTCCACCGGCTCGACACCAGTATCATCCACCCCTACTGGCTCGAAAGCAGCCTCTTCGTCCTCCAGAACCATGTCCGCCCATCGTGCGATTAGGCCTGCCACACTCCAAGTCGTGCCGTCCGTAGCCATGAACACAAGGAAAGCCGGTAAGCACCGGAGAGAAGCAAGAAAACGTACGGAAAAACCCTAGCAAAACCTAGGAGAAGAAGAAACCCTAGACGGTGCTAGAGAGAAAAGTCGTTAAACTGAAAGTATTAATATAATATATGTATTGTAGTATATATATATTCAAGACTAAATTTCCCTAAAGATTTTCACTCTCTCTCTTCCCTACACATTGCCTTCCACGCCACTTTCCATCTAAATTCTTCCAAATTTGATCTTCATTTCTCCTTCAAGTTTTCAAGTCAAGATTGCTCCTTTAGGCTTGTTTGAGTTTGGGTAAGTGCATCTATCTAGGAATATTCATTGCATCATATAGTTTTATTAGTCTTTATGCAAGTTCTTATGTTTTCTTTTGGGGTTCTTTGGGTAAAAAGATGATCAAGAAGGTGGAGGTGCTTTGTGAGGTGTGTTGAAGCTTTGTTTGGTTGGAAAGAGCTTCAAAAGGTAACCACTATGTCCATCAAAATCTATTTTTACACTCTCAATCTATATGATATTATTTGGTGTTGGAAATCCTGAAATTTCTTGGTTATTAGCCCTATTCTTGGTTGTGTTTAGTGGATTCATGATCTTGTGTCTTGATCCTTTGCCTATTGTTGTTCATGATCATTTGTTGGGTTGTATTTCCATGTTATTTGGCCTCTGTTAGATGAAATATTGGTGTATTATGATCTGATTGTGTAATCTGGAACATTTTCTTCGAGTCTGAGCAGAATCTGGGAGTTGGGGGTGTGGGTTTGACCTTGCGGAGGACCTCAGCGGAATAATGTAACCCGTTGAGGCCTTCCGCAAGGCCAAGGCGGTGGAGATGGACGGATAGGGGTGTTCCGTTGGGGAGGACCGCCTCCTTCTTGCGGAGGAGTGCGGCGGAGGACGGTGATCCGTTGATGAGTTCCGCAAGGTTTCTGGGAATCTGCTTCCAGAGACTGTTTTGGGAATTGTTGTCTGGTTGTTTCCCCTTTTGTTCTGAATATTGTTGGAGTGTTTTGTTGGGTATTTTACCATGTCTTTGGAGTATTTATTCATGCCTTTTGTTGGGTATTTTACCATGCCTTTGGAGTATTGATTCATGTCTCTTGGTTCCTCGTTTGTACTCTTGATTTGTTGGTTCCTTGATTCATTACCTGGGAGTTGGTTTGTGTTCATAGTTGAGATGAACACTTTGTTTGGTTGTTTTTCGGCTGAGTTGGAGTATGGTTATGTGGTGGTGGATCCTTGGGTATCTTTTGGAGGTTGATGGGAGAACTAACTGTGCTACTATTGACTATA
>CM008334.1:47596557-47607312 GCA_002525835.2 Ipomoea batatas | reverse complement strand
CTACATGGCTACGTAAGACGGTCTCACACAAATTATTTTTGCCTAATATTAAATATTAACAAACATTTACCCGGCACTAATTATATATTTATATCATAACAAGCCTCCTAAAATGTGGGTATATCATAACAAACCTCCTAAAATATGGGTAATTGCCGTATATGTGAAATAAAAAAAAAATGATAACTTTCCAAAGAAGATGTGATTGAAATTATGCCAAATTATTAAAACAGTAGTATATATATATATATATATATATATATATATATATATATATATATATATATATAATATTAAAAGAATAGACATATAATATATTAATATACGGTCAATTTAACAATGAATATTCCTCAACCTTTGATAGCAAATGATCTTTTACATGATATGACGTTATCAAAGTGTTTATCTGACATTAGGCCTTTCACATAATAAAAAAAAAAATACATATTGCAATTCATGTTGAATTATGTATAGAACTGATAATGGAAGCGTACCTAAGATACATAATGATAAATTAAAGATAAATCTTTAATCAAGAACGATGAACTTAGGGTTTGTTTGATTCGAATATGAGAATCATATTGGAATCGGAATGATAATTAAATAATTAATAACTAGAATTGATGGTAAAAGTATTTTACATGTTTGGTAGTAGGGTGAAATCAGAATAGTTATCAATATTGATATTTGATTATGTATGACCCTATAATCAGAATAAAGTTAAAATAAAATTAAAAAAAAAAAAAAAAAACAACAACAACAAAGTCGTGATTAACGGGATGAGTGAGGAGGCGACAGAATGAGACAATGAAATGAGAAGGTATAATGCTAAATTAATGGAATGATACCTGATTTAAATTAGGTAATGTATTTTGTAATTATATGGGCAATCAAGTCCTAACCTATGTTTTTAAAAAGTTGTCAAACAAACATGGTCTATAGCTTCGATTCTCATTCCTTGTGTCTAAACTCATTAACCAACCACACCCTTAGAAAGTTCAACAATGAATTTTATGATCTTTCTCTAATCTTGTAGACACATAAAATGAGATGAGGAGATCGAGTAATAACTTTTTGAAAGTAAACGTAGCTATTCCATTAATTCATAACATAAAACGTTTACATCAACTATCAATGAAATGGTAAACTATTCCTTACAGTCAGACATAGAAACAACTTTTCTAAGTATGCTATAGAAAACTTGAATTGCAGACTGTTTCATAACTAGGAAGCTATGTTCCTCCAAGGAGCTTAAAGCTTCATCAAAGATCTGGGTCTTTATCATCATTCGTTTTTGCTCGCCCATGATAAGATCAACACTTGCCGAAACCAAACTAACGATTTATGCTAATGATAATGAAAAACTCGTGAAAGTAACGAGAGGAAAACACAATAATAGAGAAAATAAAAAGTGGTAAAGCCAAAGTAGGGTTGGGAGTTCAAGACTACCAACACAAACCCCAATACCTACCTACTATTATTTTATTCAAAGGGAAAGAAAACGGAAGAAGAAGATCTGTGGCGGTGGTCGGAGGCGAACGGAGCTGCAACGGTGGTCGGGCGAAAGAAGAGCGAGAGTAAACGTAGAAGGTGACCAAAACCGCCGGCTCAAAGCTCCATTAGAGCTCCGGCCGGAGGCCGGCGGTAGAAGCCGAAGTTGAGCAGCAGAGAAAAGCTTTTTGTTTTAGAGAGAAAAGGGAGGCAACATTAGGGTTTTAATTGTAGATCGAGTAATACCTTTTAATACATTTAATTATAAATGTGTCATCCCAAATAGATTTCTAAAAGCTAAGGAAGACGAATGAAAGAGAACGATGGCTACGATAGTTATAGGTTTTGACCGGAGAGAACTCTATAGATAACAACGCGGGGCGGAGCGAACATGTCACCATATATCCTTCAATTGTGTTTTTACCTTTCGTCATAATTCTTCAAGAGTTAATTATATATTTGATCCTAAATTTATATGTGATAATTCACTTTTAGTCATTTTTATTAAAACATTTTCTTTTGATCGATCTTAATATTATTATGGCATGACCATTTTTAATCTTCCATCAACAAAATCGTTGAAATATCATTAATTACATAACAATATTTCAATCTTTTTTTATACAAAATAGGTTAAACCACTATATCTTTTATGTTTATATTTTTTTAAAATATCCATAATTAAAGATCGAAATGTTATTGTATTTAACGATATTTTTAAACTGTTTTATTAATAAAAGACTAAAAATGATCATGTCACAATAATACTAGAACCAAAAATGAATATTTTAATAAAAAATGACTTAAAGTGGACTGCCACTATAAATCTAAGACCTAAAATGTAATTAACTCCTCCCTCGGTCAATTAACATTAGAGGACTCTTAATTACTCACTTCTAGTAGTGAATTGAAAGTCTCGAAATTTAACGAATTATATAATATTAGAAACTTAGTTTATATTAGGGATGTCAATTATACCCGTACTCGAAAGGGATGGAGATGGAGATAAAATAGGGGAATGGAGGAGGGAATGGGGAGAAGTTTTAATTCCTCGTCAGGGACGGGAGTGGGGATGGGGAGTACTCTCCCTGCCGCGCTCCGTCCCCGAAAAATATAGATGTATATAAGTGTATATAACTATATACATTTAAGCCCCACAACACACACATATATGTATTACTATGTATATAATATACTAATATTTTATATGCGCAATGAGCAAAAACATATGTCCAATATTAATACTAAATGTTAAAATATTTTTTTAAAGCAATTATAGCATATAATGTTTTTTTTTTTTAAATGTATAGTTGTAGAATTCATATTATATTAAATAAAAGTATAGTTGATAATTTGAGAAATAACTATGGTATGATTAATATTATTAAAATAAGAAATTTAGATATGATATATTACTAAATATAATTATGGTAAGATTTAATTAAAATTTAATGAAATCAAACTTATTTCTTATAATAACATGTTTACATACATTATTACCTTTGAAGAATAAAAGAAAAAAAATATTGTATATGCATGTGCATGGTAATAATAATGGGAAAACAATCAAAACATAACAGAAGTTATAACGGCATAGATATTTTTGTCCATAAAATCGTATAGTACAACTCTTATAGCATAATGTATACAAAAATTTAACAAAAAAAAAAAACAGACATAAACCAGGGGTATAACTTGGATTGAAACTTATTATGTTTTTAGATTAGATATAATTTTAGAAATATTATAACCATTGGATCTATGGGATCTATATTTTCTTGGAATATGAATATTTTAGTAGTACTTAAAGTTGAATAAATATGAATTATTTACTTAAATGTAATTTAATTTTTAATATTTTGATAAAAGATTAAGGTTCAAATTGGCCATTGAACGTAACCAGAAAGTGCAATTAGGCCATTGAACCAAAAAAAAAGAAGAAGGTACAATTAGGCCACTGAACACTCCGAATGTATACAATCTCACCTGATAGCAAGTTACCATTCATGTAATCAGGTTACTTGCTTACGTGGACGGTGAATTAACATTTTAAAATAATGTTTAATAATAAATTATTAAAATAATAAAAAAAAACACACCATAATAAAGCAAAAGTTGTTTTGTGAAAGAAGTTGACATTTCGTAAATAATAATAATAATAATAATAATAATAATAATAATAATAATAGTAATACATAAATTAAATTTGATTCATCCACATGTTTCCTATCAAGGTCACAAGAGTATTATTAAGGAGGGAATAGGTGACCGCAAGTGTTTTTTTTTTATTATATATATTTTTAGTTTTTTTAATTATTTTAATTTTTTATTTTAATAGTTTATTATAAAAAATTATTTTCAAATGCCTCACCGTCCACGTAAGCAAGTAAGATGATGAAATGTATGGTAACCTGCTATTAGGTGAAATTGCATACATTTGGAGTTTCCAGTGGCCTAATTAGACTTTTTTTTTGGTTTAGTGGCCTAATTGTACTTTCAGGTTACGTTCAATGGTCAATTTGAACCTTATTCCTTTTATAAATTAGGAATGGGTAGGGGATTCCCCGTCAGAATGGAGATTGGGAGATTTTTCCCTTCCCGGCAGAATGGGAACGAGGACAGAGAATGTGGTAGAAAGTCGGGGACGAAACGAGGGGTATGCCCTGCCCTATTGACATGACATCTCTAGTTTATATCTTATTCCGACACTGAAACAACGTGTGTAAGTGCAGAGAAAGTGTAGCTTATAATCTCCTGTTAATCTCATATCTTCATATGCTTGAGCTCTGATGGACTTGGTGATTTCAATTCAAGGATTGTATATCTATGTAGATTATCTTCAAAAAGACTCTTCCTTAATATAATTTCAACTAATCCCTTTTATATTGTGATGAGATAGGCTAACAAAATTTTGAACAAGCTAAGATTGGATAATCCAACTGCTTATGCATGGCCGCATGGGACAACTATCACCATTTTTATTATATATATATATATATAACAACCATACAGCAGTCCATCTCTAAGTCTAAATCACGATCTAAACTTAATTGAATTGATACATCTTGGCAGGATAACTTATTATACAGACACTAGACTTATTCTTAAAAAAATAATTATTCTAAAGTCTAGTTTTAACAAAGTATTTTTAGCCAACACTCAAAAAGGTAGACTAATGTCAAACTGTCAAACCAAAGCAATGCATTCAAAGTCATATATGCGTGTACATGCCCCTTTTGTTCTCTTGATAGAATATAATCATAATCATACCTTCTGAAATTCTGAAATCCTCGGATCGGCCGCCGCATTATATTTACGTTTTGCATCACTTCGTATCTTAAGAGATGTATTCCATCCAGACTTTTATAAAATATTTAAAAATTTTAAACGTTTAGTAATATTCAATTTAGACTTTTAAATTTTTTTAAAAAAATTTGGGTATTTTATTCAAACTTTTAAAAACTTTTTAAAATAAAGTTTATCTCGTCTACTCGAATAAGACTTTTACAGAGTTTTTAAGAGGTTGTTTGATAAAAGTTCTCGACATATTCAAATATCTAACACTTGAATTAAAGTTCTCCATACATTCAAATATCTAACACTTAAATTAAAGTTCTCAGCAAATTCAAATATCAACACTTGAATTACAACTCTGATCTCAACACATTCAAATATCAACACTTGAATTAAAGTTTTCAACACATTCAAATATCAACACTTGAATTAAAGTTCTCAACACATACCACACTTGAATATCAACATGTTTACCTGCAAAAAATTTATAAGCATTCTTCACTAAAATATTTTGTCCAAATCTCACGAATCCCATCTACTTCCTTTGTTGAGTAGCGCTAGCCTCAAATGCCTACAAAATTTTAAAATAATCAAATAATTTGTTTTAACATTAATAAATTATAATTTAAAAGTATTTAGTTTTATTAAATTTAACATAGCGTTTCTAAAAGATCAAATTCATAATATAGAGTACTCATCTCATACATATATCTCAACACATAATATCCGCACTTTACACCACTTGGTTGTTGAGAACACTACAAAATACTCCCTCCGTCCCATTTTACCTGTCTTACTTTCCTTTTTTATCCGTCCCAAAATATTGTCCACTTTCCAAAAATAAACACAATCACTTTTTCGTTTTTCCTGATTTGCCCTTACATTTCAAAATGCTACTCCGTAATATAATATTGTATGCATTTGATTTTTCTAGAAATGAGAGCCAGTCAATTTACCTTGTATCCCATCCCATTATTCTTCAAACCCATTTCTCTCCACCTCTTACTCTCTTAGTTTGCTACTCTACTTGCCCATTTCACCATTTTGGCTTTCTCCATTTTCCAGATCTTTCAACCACACATTTTTTAGAGATGAAATCGTTGGACTACCGCACAGCAGCTAACCTTTGCAACTCCACTGCCTTTTCACTCCCAGATTATAACTTTAGGTGTTCTTTCCTACGTCGAAGGTGTAGATGAGGTCCATTAGAGAAAATTTCTTTCATTTTTAAACCCAGATTCCTTTCTCCCCATCTCTTTTCTTAAAGTTTACATAATTTGAAATAATTTTGGGTTCAAGGTGATATACATTCTGAAATGAAAAACTTGATATAATCTCAATATTTTGAATGAAGAGGAAAGAATTAAAACAAGTATTTTAAGGATTGATTTCTGAGAAATGGAGTCATGGAGAAGAAATACATTGGGAATTGGGAAAGTAAGTGGTTGTGTACAGTACAATATTTTCTTCCAGACAAGCAAAGCAAGGTTAAAATTGGAAAATGCTACACGTTGTTGCTATTTCCTTAAAATGCGTGCAGAAACCAAAGAGGACATCCTTTCCGGGACAGAGGGAGTATAATTTTTTATGTATATATATTAGTAAGTTAAACAATAAAAACACTACTAATAAAATTATAAAAAAATATTAATACTCTAATTTTGACATATATCTCAATTATCTTCCAATCAACCGTGTTTCTAGCTATTTGAATCATAAATTTGTAGATGATCGAAATGCATATATATATATATGTGTGTGTGTGTGTGTGTGTGTGTGCGCGCGCGTGCGCGCGTGTGCGTGTGCGTGTGTGCGTGTGTGTGTGTGTGCGCGCGCGCGCGTACTTACATTTTCAATGGGGGCTTAATATCTAGGTCGCGATCACATGCCATGGGGTCTAATACCTAGACTGTTTTTCAACTAATGACAAATGACAATAAGCAATCAATGATTTCTACATTTAAAAATAAACATATATGTTAAACGCTATTCACAAATAATGAGTTTATTATCGAAATGGTCCCTCGACTATTGTAAAATTATCAATTTGGTCCTCGACAATTTTTCGTGCCCAATTAAGTCCCTCGACTTTGAAAAATTTAACAAATTTAGTCCTCCGTTTATTTTGCCGTTAAACATCCGTAAAATTGCGAGACCAAATTGGTAATTTTGCTATAGTCAAGGGACCATTTCAGTGAAGAATTAATTACCAATTTGGTCCTAATTTAACGGATGTTTAACAGAAAAATAAACGGAGGACCAAATTGGTTAAAATTTTCAAAGTCTAGGGACTTAATTGGGCACGAAAAATTGTCGAGAATCAAATTGATAATTTCACAATAGTCGAGGGACCATTTTGGTAATAAACTCACAAATAATTCAATTAAATTATATAAATAATAACAAAAATATAAATTTAGTTTTCTTACTCTTGATGGTATGCGGCTAAAATAAATTTTCGGTCGTTCTCTTGAAGCATGGCATTTATAAGATAAGATGTGACCACATTAGAATTTATAATCACATTGTCTTTTGAAATTTTCCTGCGCAGACAAATCCTATTGAGATAACTCTAATTTTCTTGCACGACCGATGAACACATCTAAATCGTAGGTAATTAATAAAAAATGAAAGACTAAAGAAAAGTTTTTTAAATATAGAAACATTATAAAAGATAAAAACAATCATACTTACATTATAAACACTTCAATTATGGACACATCAAGCCAATTTTTCGTGAACAAGTCATTAATGTCATCCAACATCACGAAAATAGAGTTTATAGTTGAATGATGAAATATTATTGTCTCCCCTAGGTCCAACTCAATGTAGTCTATATGAGAAGGCAAGTTTCTTAGATGTCTAACCCTTTTTTTGGATTTATCTCCCAAATGCTGCACCACATCATCAGGGAATTTTATAACTCTTAATTTGTTCAGCACTACAGAATTTTTTTAGATTTCTACAATCACAACAAGGGCACACTATAATTTTCATCAATTTTACTTGCATATTTCTCGACACATTTTATAAAGTCTTGAACCCCATTAACATATTCAAGTGTATCGCGTTTCTTATACATCCAACTCCAATCCATATCTCCTATTGTCGCACAACATTTAGAATATGAGAAATGAGTTAAGTTTATTTGGGTTATAATATAAAGGCTCAAGTTCAAGCTTTAACTAAATAATTTAAAATTTAAAATACTACCTAAAACTAACTAAATATTTTACTAACTAAAACTAACTAAATAATTTAAAATGTAATGTATTATTGAACATTGTATCACACGATGACAAGTTATACATAATACACAATTAATTATATTATCTTTTAACATTTTTTTCACATAATAGTTAGAATATTATGTAATTTTTATTTACATATATACTTAAATTTGATAATTTTTTATTTATTGAACATTTTGTTAAATTTGTTTATATTCTTTATTTTAGTTACTTATATACTTTAATTTTATACTTATAAAATTATTTTTTGTTTATTGATAATTATATTATTTTTTAATAATTTTTCACTTTCATTTTTTATATACATAATACATAATACACAATACACAATTTTTATATACATATACATAACACATAATACACAATTGTTTTTATTAAACTATCACAACAATACCTAACATATACATTAACACACAATTAATCCAAACTAAAATAAACAACAGAAAATTTCTAAAATATATTACAAATAAATAAAATTAAATTAAAAACTTAAATAAAAAATATATATACATACATGATGCGGTTGGAGGCCGAATGGAGACTGGCGGCGATGCAGCAAAAACTGGACACTGGTGGCGAAGGGCGACCTTGCGGCGAGGGCTGGAGATCGGCGGCGACGCATCTAATGGCAAAGGGCAGAGGCGACGACGACCGGCAGAGGGGGAAGACAATGGAGGGCCGCGAAGTGTTGTTGGCTAGGGAAGATGGAGATGAGAGGGAAGACGATATGGCTGGGCTGTAGAGTGAAGACATCGTCGCGCTAGTGTACTTGGGTAAAAAAAACCCTAACAATCTGCGTCCGAAGTTCTCGGACTTCGGACGCAAATTATCTTTTTTTAAAACGCGCTGGACTATTTAAGTCCAAAGTCCGTGAAATTCGGACGCAGATAGTCCAATATTTTTTTTAAAATATAATTAATTAATTATTCAATTTTTAATTATAAAATTGCCACTGCGTCACTTTGTGCATCCGACGTTTGAATTCCAGATGCAATTGTCCAATTTTATGGTAATTTTTGTACTAGTGATTTAGGATTCAACTTTTAGCTAGATTTTGTGGTTTTGGATTTTGGTTTTGTTTAGTGTTTCATCTTTTAGTTTGCTTTCGAGGTTCACTCTTTACTATTTAGGGTTTAGTATTTATTATTTAAATTTAGGATTTAGGGTGCGTTTGGAAAGCAGGAAAATGACTTCTGAAAAATGAGTCATTGTTCAGAAAACATTTCTTTTTCCTGTGTTTGGTTACATTATGGAAAACTGCATTGATGTGTTTATTTCATTTTCTGAAAAATAAGCAGATTTGTATAATTAAATATTTTATTTATTTTATTTATAATATAACATTATTTATATTAATAATAAAACAATTTTAACAATCTTTTTGTCTTTCATTTTGACCAAATTCTGCACGCAAGGAAGGGTCAAGCAATATTATAAATAATTAAAAAAAATTCATTGGTTTCCGCCGAAAACCATGTCTGGTCTCTGTGCGGAAACCAGACATCTGGTTTCCGCGCCGGAAACTAGATCTGGTTTCCAAACAGATGGACGGCGGAACATGTTGTTCTGAAGACGAAGAATGTTTGTTCTGAAGATGAAGAGCAATGTTGCAAAAATCCCGCCTAGGCGCCGATTAATCCCCGCCTAGGCGCTAGGCACTGGTCGACCGCCTAGTGTATCACCTTAGATGGTGATCTAGGCGGCTAGCCGGCTAGCGACCGCCTAAGCTCCGCCTAGGCCGCGTAAGCACCGCCTAGGCTTCCTAGGCGCCGATTAAACCTCTTAGGCACCGACTAGGCCGCCTAGTTGGCCGATTAACTATTGTTCTTTTTCTTCTTAATGGGTTATTTCACTCAAAACAACATCGTTTTGAGAAAAATAACCCTAAATTGTACAAACTCTAGATAATTTTTAGGTTAATATTTAATATTTTAGTATTAACTATTAAAGTATTATATAATTTCTAATTATTAGTCTTTAAAAAAATTAAAAATACTTAACAAATTTCTAAAAAATATAAAATAAAATAAAAAATATACAGGCGCCTAGCGATTTTTTCAACCATGATGAAGAGAGAAGTTCGTGACTGCTGAAGGCTTTGTCCCAAGGCTGCTGAAGGAGGCGGAAAATGACTTCCCAAAAAAAGGGAAGTTGTTTTCCATAAAAATAGGCTCATTTTCCTTTGACCAAGCCTTATTTTTCATTGACTCAAATTTTCCTTTGCTTACCAAACACAAGAAACCCGGAAATTCCGGGTTTCCAAACACACCCTTAGTTGTTTTATTTAAGTTTTAAGCTTTATCTAGAAATGCATCATCTATATATATTTTTTAAATTTCACTTTTAAACTTGAAGAAAATTATCAAAATTTTGCAAATTTTTTTTAAAAAAAGTTGTATCATATTCATTAGATCATATAACTATAAATTGATTCTTAATTTTGTTATATGCAAACATATTCCCATGAGCATGCCTATATGACACATACACACACATATGCAAGGAGGATGCATGCATGTATATATATATTGCTTGTAAGTTAATCTAAGTTAATTAATTATAAAATAGATAGTGGCGAAGAAAACTGAACGGTAGCCCGCCAGAAAGTAAACGCACTAGATCAACATCACAACTTCAAGTCTTCAAATCAAATATATCCGCCAACGTTTTTAAGTTGCTAACACTTTTGTCCCCACAAATCCTTCACGTATACTGTATG
>CM008334.1:47576611-47589186 GCA_002525835.2 Ipomoea batatas | reverse complement strand
TGATTACATGCAAGCCAATTGAGATTCTTAAAGTCAACCCATCTGCAGTCTATAATGTTGACACTTCACATTATATTCCAAAACCAAGAGAGGAAATGATATAAGTGGACCGGAATAGAAATTACCTTGATAATATTGTCAAGGATATTTTCTTCAAGACTATAGATGATACAATCTTTCCTATGATCAAGAAATTCTCAACGGCAATGCAAGTATGTGCTGGTACAAGTTGGTGAAGGCAACATTCAAGAAAAGGAAAACAAGTTCACAATCACTATTAAGAAGTTTGAAGACATCAAGATGAGTGCTGGTGAAAGCATAGCTGACATAGAATTCAAATCCATTTAGCTCTTGAGTTAAATCACTAACCTAGGTAGAGAAAAAAACAAGAAGGAGATTAATTAGTCTCAAGATCTTACGGAGATTGCCAAATGCAGGGGAAATTAAGGTCATGGCAATGAGAGATAATTGATATTCACGCAATGCAAACGGTTTACATTTTTAAAGGTCTCAAAGATTACGAATTTAAGATGAAAAGCAATGATATGCAGAGGAAGCTGATGAGCAAAAGACAACCGCACTAATCACTAATCAACCATCAACTTTTTCCTAGTCAGTTGACTCCACTCTAGTGAATTTTTAACTGATGAATAATTCACTATGTTTGTCAAAAAGTTCATGAAGTTCATGCGAAAAATCAAATTCCAAGGGAGTCCATCATCACCTTCTTCAAAGATCAATTCAAGAAGAAAAAGATCGACCAAAGCACTAGAAGAATCAGCAAACCCTAGTACAATTGTAGAAGATTTGGCCATTGCAAAGAAAAATGTCCATATCCACTGGTATATAAAAACCAGGGAAAAATTAAACACTAAGGAGTTCCCCAAGAATTCGAAGAATTGAAAAGTACTTTGATTGAACCAAGTAATTGAAAGCTAAGAATTGAAGTTAACTAAAAGGTGGTCGTTGTAAAGCCCTCATGTTTGATGAGGTCGAGTAGTCAACTAATGTTTCTAAAACATCTAGTTCAAGCAACGAAAGTCAATCCTTAGATGACAAAAAGTGTTTGATTTGCCTATTTACTGAGGAACAAGGTGAAAGCGAAGACCTTTGCCTGATGACAGAAGAAAATGATATGAGGTAAACTATACTTCATCTTCCAATTTAGATTCTAAATGTAGAAATGAGTGTGTTGATCATAAGGATTCAGTTCTTGAACTGATGAAGGACTTTAAAAATGTGAAGAACAATTAGGCAAAAGTGAAAGAATAAAATAATATATTATTGGCTGAGTGAGAAAGTTGTAAAGCCATAGTGCTCAAAAACACTGAAATGATTAAGAAACTTAGCCTATTTGAAATTAAGATAATTCAATTGAAAGAAGAGTGTAAATCGAGAAAGATTAAAGATCACAACTTGCATGAGGTCATTGCTACATTTACCAATTCATCCAAAATAATTGTGAAGATGGTAAATGTGCAAAATTTGTCACTTTACGAGACGCACATCGAATGGCCTAGTTGGAGTTTTTTTTCTTTCATTAATAGTTCAATAACTTATTTGACAATTAAATTTTATGTAAAGAATGTACCATTACTCATTGATAAATTATAAAATATTAATTAGTATTAATTATGC
This sequence comes from Ipomoea batatas, assembly GCA_002525835.2. NCBI lineage: Eukaryota > Viridiplantae > Streptophyta > Magnoliopsida > Solanales > Convolvulaceae > Ipomoea > Ipomoea batatas. The sequence goes on along the minus strand of CM008334.1, from coordinate 47,587,548 downwards.
ATCCAAAATAATTTGGTGAAGTGAAAATTATACAGAGAAGTTTTAATGGTAGGTGAACACTTTTTCTTTTTCTTTTTTTTTTTGGATAAAAAAGGACGGGAGAAAGCCCCAGGACATCAAAAGATGTTCCTTTCCGATCCATGACACTTTTGGACCACCAGCTTCCCACTTTATCCTCCATCAGGGTTTAATTTGAAACACCCCATCAGGGGGACTCAATATTGCTCCAATTAACCTTATTACTGTTACGTTGCAAATAGGTTGTGTATGAACTGGAATGAAAACAATGGCGAACGAAAGTATTTTTGATATAGGCTAGATTTTAGAAGTACTAAAAAATGTATTCTGTGACGTGTTAAATGCAACACTGCCTTAAAAGCTTTATACGACCAAGGTATCGCAAGCTATCGACAAACCAACACATAATTAAACAAGAAAAAATGCTCAGACGTCGTGTGGGATTTGAAGAGGAAGAACGAAAGCTTTTTCTGCATTTTTTTTGGAGCTGAAGGAGTTGATATATATAGTAAGGGATATAACACCTCCTTCCACAATTAATGAGTGCAAATCGGAAATGGAAAGGGAAATGTGGACACGTTTAAGCTCAACGCAGCTCATAAGCACAAGGTGGTCAAGAGATGATCCACAAAAATAGGACAAAATAATAATAAAGGAAACCAAAAAGTTGACCACACCTCGCACGCAAGCGAACCGAACCGAGCGGGCGGGCGGCGGCGGCACGCGCGTGGTTCCCCTTTATTCCCTCTCCATAACTCTTTAAACCCATGTGAAAGTGTTAGGCTTTAAAAGGAAGGAAAGAATAAGATACACAAGTAATGTGGGACAAGTAAATAAGGCTCTAGCCTTTCTTCTTTACTATTTCCCAACAATCCCCCACATAGTTAAGAAGTAAGGCGATAATAGAAGGACATCTGAGCGAAATACAAGATTTGATTTTAATATCAATGCCAATGGCTTGAACTGACACGTGATTCTACTGAGTAATTTTCTTCCTTGAGAGTGAGATGACTCTTGAACTCTCAGATTAGTAAAATTTTGAACTCAAGTGTTCACGTCAACTCTAGTCTTTGAAGGTTCTGCACAGTTAAATTCTTGACTTATTCGTAAATCCCTGTTGTGTCTATCTCTATATAAACTTTTACTCTGTCGAGTCTACCTCAGTGTAGACTACCCGTAGAGGGCTACAGAGTAAGCCATCGTTTTTTGTTACCATAACATTAAGCGTAATTCTTTCCATGACTTCGTTTGACCACTAAACTGGTATCCATCATGAATTTCTTACCTCATTGGTTTTAAACCCATCTCCCTTGAAGTTTCAAGGATGGCTTTTCGATTTAAGCCTTTTCTGAGAGGATCTGCAATATTCCTCTCAGACCTCACAAATTCCATTGTGATAACCCCGTTTAACAGTAACTGCCTTACATACTCACGTTTGACCCTTAAGTGTCTTCTCTTTCTATTATAGACACTATTTTTTGCAACACAAAAAGCAGTTTGGGAATCACGATGTATAGGTACAGCAGGTGTTGGACACCCCCACAACGGCACGTTTGTCAATAAATTTCTTAGCTACTCAGCCTTTGGCTAGCTAGATCTAGGGCTATGAATTCTGCTTCCATAGTTGACCTAGCTATACATGACTGTTTAGTTGATTTCCACGATATAGCAGTACCACACATAGTGAACGCATATCCACTTGTTGAGCTGACATCTTCACTGTCATTTACCCAGTTTGCATCACAAAACCCTTCCATCACTACTGGGAATCCTGAATAGTCAAGTCCACAATACCCTTTAGGTACCTTAGCACTCGTTTCAGTGCATTCCAGTGGGAACTACTTGGGTTGTGTGTAAATCGACTAAGTTTGTTCACTGCAAATGCAATATCGGGCCTAGTATAGTTCATCAAGAACATTAAACTCCCAATTATTTTTGCATATTCTTCATGAGACACACTCTCTCCCATGGCTTTTGACAATTTGGCACTTGGATCATAAGGGGTTTTAGCCGGGGTTACCTCAAAACTGTTGAATTTCTTTAATAGTTTCTCCATATAATGGCTTTGTGACAAAAGGTAACCTTTGTTGGTTTTGAGTACTTTTACTCCAAGTATAACATTGGCTTCCCCCAGATCCTTCATGTCAAACTTAGCACATAGGACCCGTTTGGTCTCATTAATAACTTAAGTGTTAGAACTGAAAATCAGCATGTCATCTACATAGAGGCAAATAATCACAACATTTGACTCAATCTCTTTGGTGTACAAGCATGAATTTGATCAATTAGTGGTATAACCCAGCTCAATTATTGTTTTATGAAACTTTTCATACCACTGTTTAGGTGTTTGTTTTAAACCACATAGAGATTTTTTGAGTTTACATACCTTTTCTTCCTGACCTTGAGCTACACATCCATGAGGTTGTTCCATGTAGATCTCTTCTTCTAGATCACCATTTAGGAACGCCGTTTTAACATCCATTTGATGAACTATCAACATGTGCATAGATGCTAAAACAAACAAAATACGAATGGTTGAGATTTTTGTTACAAGTGAATATGTATAGATGTACACCAAATCTCTAGGTATAGCCTTTGGCTACTAGCCTGACTCTGAATCTTTCTACGGACCCATCTGGTCTTAGTTTCCTCTTGAAGATTCACTTACAGGGTTTACACCCTTTAGGTAGATATACTAGCTCCCAAGTATGATTGGACTTGATGGAGTCCAACTCACTTTGGATTGTTTCCTTCCATAAAGTAGAATCAACTGACTGCATACCGTCTTCAAAAGTCTTTGGCTCTTCTTCTAACACCAACTAATCACACAATTCGTTAATATCTTTCATCTTAGTCAGATAGCTTATGAAGTCAGAGCCAAAGATTTTCTCGATTCTGGGTCTTTTGCTTCTTATGGGCTCACTAGACTCATCTACAATACTAGGCATAGGGAGTGTAGCATGTTCACGTCTTTGGACACTATTTTGAGTACTCTTGAAATGAAAGATATGTTCAAAGAATACATCTCTTGATCCACAAATTGAATGAGTTTCTAAACATAGAAATATGTAAGCCGTGTTGTTTTGTGCGTAACCAACAAATACGACATCTAAGGTTTTGGGCCCTAGGTTGGGCATTTTAAAGGACAGGAGTCCCACCTTTGCCAAGCACCCCCACACTTTAAAATATTTGAGGCTAGGGGCATGCCCTTTCCAGAACTCATATGGGGTTTTTCCAAACCCTTTATGGGGTACTCTATTAAGTATGTGGTTAGCAGTTAGAATAGCTTCTCGCCACAAGGAGTCAGAAGCACCTTAACTCATTAACATTGCATTAATCATTTCTTTAAGAGTGCGATTCTTCCTTTCAGTTATGCTATTCTGCTGGGGAGTATAAGGCATGGTAACTTCGTGGATAATGCCAGAAGATTCACACAAACATTTAAGAGAATTTGCTTCATATTCTTATCCTCTATCAGAACGAAGCCTTTTAATCTTTTTGTCTAACTGATTTTCAACTTTGGATTTAAAAATTAAACTTTGTTAGTTTTCGTCTTTTGTTCTCAAAAGGTAGATTTTTGTAAAACGAGAATAATCATCAATAAATGTAATGTAATATCGTTTATCACCTCTACTTTCAGTGTTTTTAAAATCTGCTAAATCAGAATGAATAAGTTCTAGCATAGAAGAGGTATTATGGTTCACAGAGGGAAATGATTTTCTAGCAAATTTAGCCTCAGGACATATTTCACATTGAGCATATGATTCACTAGACAAGTTTGGTAATAAATTCGTGCTTTTCAGCCTCTTTAAGCAATTTAAACCAACATGTCCTAGTCTACCATACCAAACATTAGAGGAGACAGTGGTATAAGCAGAAGATGAGGCATTATTATTATCATTATTCGGGCCAGGCCAATTCGGGATAAAATCATAAATGGTCGGCGGAGGACCCTCAACTGCGAGAGGATTTCTAATTACATAGACATCTAACACAAATAGTCCTCCTCGCAGATATTCATTCCCCAAATATTGCCCACAAAGAGACATTACTAACCGATTAGAGTTAAAAATTAACTTAATTCCAGTCTTGTTTAGCAAGGCCCCGGAGATTAAGTTTCTACGGAGGGAAGAAACATATAACACATCTCATAACATTAACTATTTTCCCTTTACCACTTACCTTAGAGACGTTAGAATTTCTCATGAAAACTTGCTCTCCTTCAATGATGGGCTTGAACATGATTTTGTCGCTGCAAAAGTGGCGAGATGCTCTCATATCTACTACCCATTCATCTGGATTGCCAACCATGTTGACCTCAGTTATCACGATTGCAATCACTTTAGCGTCCTCCGAGTTTTCTAGCATGTTTACTTGATTTTTAAGCTTAGGCCCACCATTGTTTGGGTTCTGCAAGGTCGCCCATTTTCTGTAGTAGCACTGAGCTGCATGGTGATCTCATTTCCCGCAAACAAAGCACTCATCGCCTTTTCCTTTCTTCTGAATCTTGTCATTCTTATTCCTGCTTTTATTATTGCCACCAGATTTTGTCCTGTCAAAATGAACACTGGTTTCTACCACGTTAGCTTTTACATTACCAGGAATAATGTCAGACTTGAGCATTAGCCGATTCTCCTCTTCTATGTTCTGGCTGTTGACCAGGTGCTGTAGGGTTTGATATTTCCTCTCGTGTTTCATCTTAATGTTGAAGTCTGACCAAGACTCAAGTAACTTCTCTATTAAGGCGTTAGAAATGAAAGTGTCATTTACCTCGCTTCCTTCAGCCAGCATGTCAGCCACAAGGTTCTCATATTCATGCACATGTTCTACTATCGACTTCAAGTCAGTCAGCTTAAAATTTACCCAGTTACCAACGGTGTACTTCCTCCTACCAGCATCATTCTAACATACTTTTGTTGCAATAAGTCCCAAATGGTTTTGGCAAACTTATGCTTTGAAAATATGTCGAAGAGGGTGTTTGTCATTTGTTGTAGAATCGCTGCTCTTGCATTTTTATTATCCTTCTCATATTTGGTATGTACCTCTTGGGTGACAACCGTGGTTTTGGTTGCTGACGATTTTGGATCAGATGTAGTTTCCAGGGAGGTTACCTGGTTATCTGTTTCTACAGGTTGAGCCATGTTCGTCTTAGAAGCTAGTTGATAATTAGCAGGATCAACATAGATAACGTAGTCAAGATCCTAAGATTCCAAAATTAAAGCATCAACAACATCGCAAACCACCTTCTGTAGTTGAGACCGCCAGTTAATGGTTCAATGAAATTGAGGTCGACGACGTTCTTCGACGATCCAGACATTGCTATCTTCGTATATAAAGCTGTTAGCTGTTTTAAATGGGCTATATATGAACTAGAACAAAAACAATGTCGAACGAAAGTCCTTTTGATATAGGCTGGATTTTAGAAGTAGTAAAAAAAGGTATTATGTGACGTGTTGAATGCAACACTGCCTTAAAAGCTTTATACGACCAGGGTATCGCAAGCTCTCGACAAACCTAATTAACACAAAATAAAACAAGAAAAATGTTCAAACGTCGTGCTTTTTCTGACCTAATTAACACAAAATAAAACAAGAAAAATACTCAAACGTCGTGTTTTTTCTGCATTTTTTGGAGAGGAGTTGATATATATGGTAAGGGATATAACAACTCAAGACGTTGCCGAGCCGAACGGGCGGGCAACAGCGGTGCGCGCGTGGTTCCCCTTTATTTCCTCTCCATAACTCTTCAAACCCATGTGAAAGTGTTAGCCTTTAAAAGGAAGGAAAGAATAAGATACATAAGCAATGTGGGACAAGTAAATAAGACTAAAGCCTTTCTTCTTTACTATTTCCCAACAATTCCGTCTTCCCATTTTAGCAAGGATGTCAGGTACCTTATTTTTTTACTTGAAGACATGGGACACATGATGTTGGAGAAATTTCGGATAAGAGGAGAAAACAGGAGAGGAAATGAGATCTTCAGGCGTGATATCACTTTCCTATAAGCTTTTAATTTTTCCTCTATGAAAGCAACGAGGTATCAAGATTAAATCTTATGGGATACAAGAAGATGAAAACAAAGTTCTTAGGTTGCTTGATAAGAACTTACTGAGAGTTATTGAACTGTGATATATCAAGATATCATGCAAAATAAATTGCGTATGTGATCAGATGACACTCCTAGAATTTATAGGAATAAATTCTAACTGTTAGGAGTAGTTACTGGAAGTTTATACCAGTTTAAAATATATATAAAAATATATTCTTTTGGATTTCAGCATTCTGGTTCTGGCAGTTACGTACCCACATGTGGAAATACAAATTCAAATTATATTCACATGTTAAAATATCCAAAGATATAACTGATTTGGATGTATGTAGGATTATGCATGTAATATATATAATTCAAATAATTATATAATTACTTTAATATTTCAAAGCATGAAATAATAAAATCACATGCATAGTAAAAGTCAGACTGCCTCATTCGAGAGGTAAGAACCTTTCACGTTAAAGCTGCAACCTTGCATGTTGAGTAATTCCAAATATTACTCACATATTCTAGCATCTTTATTTGCACTTAGAAAATGCAAGTAAGATATAGACAATATGCAAACCACATGCCGCACAGATTACAAGAAACATAAATGGCAATTCATTTTATGACTTGCCTCTGAAGGTTCATCCCTTCGAGAGGTACATCACCAATGTATTCGAGAGGTGAATGTACTGCATGACATGCCTACGAGACATCGTTTCCATGCGGTCCAGCGAGACATCGATCAAACGATTTACGCAACACTCAGTTCGAGACATCGTTTCTCCGTGAACCGATCTCTCGTGCGAACTGACCTCTCGAGACATCTCTCGCGATCTCTCGAACATCTCTCGAATAACCCAAAAACATCTCTACTAAACTCAATAATATTTATTACTCCACAACTCCAAATATTATTTTGAGCTTTCATGGTAGACATCTGAACCATTAATCTTCATTACTATATAAATATCCAACACATGAATCTCCCCATCCTTCCTCAACCAACTTTGACAGGCTTCCACCACGTTGCGTACCGGGCCTCTTGTTTTAGTTGAGTCATTAACCCAGTCAACGACCTCTCGAGAGTCTCACTGGACGATAAGGTTTCTAGTACCCTTTTTCCATGCCCAAACCAACCCTTTAAGCAAGATCCACGCCTCGATTACCGTAGGTCAACACTTTTACTAAACACAAATACAAAATAAACAAACTGTATAACTGTCTTAGCAAAATCACATGAAAATAATTTGAATTTACACATGAATTGTATGTTTAGATCATTTGTCAAATGAATTGTTTTTTTATGAATTATGGTGTTTGAAATTGAGTGGTAGTAAACTTTATGGTTGAGAGTGAGGGACACACTCACAAATCCCACCACTCAGCTTACACAATAAAAACGCACACCAAAATTCTCCCCACTTTAGTGCTTTTCGATCTGACTTCATTGTTCCATTTTTTAATTATTACTTTTCCCAAATATTTTATCTATTATTGCATTAATTTCATCCACAGTTTTTAATTACTTTAACTTAATTGATGAGTACACCAAACAATTATTTTTAGAGAAAAAAAAAGGTTTATTGCTTCCCTCGCATTTCTTCCTCCTCTGAAACGACGTGTACTCCAAAGAAGGAACAACTGTGGCCTGCGGGTCCCACATTGGCCATCCCAACAGGGTGGGACCACTCCAGTCTCGATCTCATTCACGCCTACGTCTTCAACCAAACCCATATTTTACTATTCTCTCATTCTCATTTTATTTATCATACATACCATTTCTTTAGAATTATTAATTAAAAATAATAATTTAATCAGCACTTTACCCATTAATTGGGCTAATCCTGTAAGAATAAAAATTAATCTGAGTATGGTGCAAAATTAAAACAGTCTCATACAGTTAGGCCTGTTCAGAATACCGTATGGTCTGACAAAAAAAATATGAGATGGGACTTAAACCTATAACCTTCAAACCATAATGATGTCATCAAACCACAACATACTTATCTATTTTAATAATTATAAGGGGAAGTAAATCATAACATGCGTCTAAGCATTTGTGTTTTTTTTAAGACTTAGATCTTTTATATTTAAGATTCAGACTCGGATAATTGCTAAACACTAAACCAACACACAGTCTTTCGACCATTTAGCTATATGCCCCTTGGACGCTAATAGTTATATTTATGGAGTAGAGTGCATTTTGTTATAGACATTTAGTTTTTTTTTTTAATTTTAAATTATAAATAATTTTATTATTTTTTATAAATAAAATTAATGTATAACATATATATAATTAAAAAATCCAATTAAGATCTTATTCTTTTCTTAAAGATTTACAATTTGTTTTCCCCTCATTCTGTATTCTAACTAAACACCCCCCATAAAGGGTAGGAGGCATAGTTCCAATAGGTTTGGGAAATGTATTATGGATGCCCTGGAGAGAATATTTTGACTGGGAAAAAGGACAACAAATGTTGACCAAGAGAGATTGCTAATCTGCTAGGAGTGGAAGGAAGCGTAAATTGGGTAAACCTTCAATTGAATTTACTTCTTTATCCTTACACTTGACGGTTCTTTAACAAACATAGTTATATATGGAGGGTTAAATTGGGTAAGTTTTGCCAAGAATTTAATTTGACAAAATTGATAATCAAGAATTAATTAGAGAATTATGAAATAGTCAAAAAATCATTTTGTATATTAACTCTAATTTTATATGGACTTTTTCTTTTTTTAGTACTACGCTACTACGGACTCTGTTATAGTATCTGTTATTTAGTCTCTTATTTTGAGTGACAAGAAAAATTCGTATTCACTATTTGAGAATGTATACTTACTAAACATCACTCCTCTATAAAACTGTAAATATAAAGATTTAAATTTTCAAAAAATAAAGCATTAAATTTTATACTATACTAAATACATAAAAGATGTAAATTTATAATAAAAGTATCCGCATATTTCAATAGTTTAGTTTTTTTTTTTGAACGCTACTGACTCTATTAGAGTGTAGTATCTGAAGCACAAAGAGAGAGCGACACCAGCAACACCTCTACTGAGGCCTCCCGTATACAGGAAAGGGTTTGATGCCACTGGACCACAAGGCCCTTGGCTGCATATTTCAATAGTAACAAGTTTAAATTAGATTCCAATTAACTTGTATCTCAATGACACATTTGTGACTCTCTCAAATTGGAGGTCACAGGTTCGAACTCCAGTGAGGACATTGACTCTTTATGTTATGGACAGATATTACATTACTAGTATTCTATACGCGCGATGCGCAAAAACTTATGCCTAATATTAAAATATTAATAAATACAAATAATTAAAATGTATAATTCAAATTATATATACACAAATAATATATGAATTTTATACACACATATATGATTTACCATTCATAGAAATTTAATTAAAATATAATCAACCATTAAATTAATTATATAATAATTTTAATAAAATGACAATTAAAGAATAGGAAAAAGATATGATAGATATATGTGTATGGTAATAATGATGGAGTTAAAAGTAACGGTGTTATAACGGTGTAAGGGTCATTTTGTATAACAAGAATGTAGTAAGGACAATTTTGTCAAATAACATTGAAGTGTACAATATTTAAAGTAAAATGTACACATTTATTAGCATCCAAAAATAGGGACATAAATCAAGGATATAACCTTGATTGAGACTTATTATGTTTTTAGATAATTGTAATAGAGTCAGCACCAAAAAAAAAAAATTAGATTCCAATTACTCCGTAATACATAAGTCTATCAAATATATTTTCTTATTAATAGAGTATAACCACTTAAGATGAAATTGAATTTTTTATATTTAAAAAAAATTATTTCAATATTAAAGTATAATAATAATATGTTTTTATTTAATTATTTTTATAAATAAGAATTTATTATTAATATTTATTGGGATAATGGTCAAATAGATCCTCAAACTATATTGATTTGTGTAATTAGGTCCTTCAACTTCAAAAAACTTCAATTAAGCCCTCAAACTTGTTATTTTGGAGTAATCAAACCCTCTAACCTATTTGTGACCTGTAATTGCAGGTCAACTAAAATTCCGGTCAACTCCGGTCAATTAATCAATATATATTATGTTAATAATAATTAATTAAAATGATAATAAATTTTCAAAGAGTCAATATCGCGTCTAGTGGCACCAAGTTGCTCCCTAGTATGTGAGATTGTGAGTTTGGGCTTCAGTGGAGGCGATATGGACTCTTTATTTTTCAACAGGTTGAGAAAGTACAGATAAACAGATACTTCAATGTGATAGAGTTAGTTGTATTCAAAGGAAACAATTTTGTACAAATATATTTTCAAAATCTAGCAACTTAAATAAGTAGTTATGAACAGATACTGCATTGTAATAGAGTTAGTAGTATTCAAAAAAAAAAGCAAAATTTCTTTTAAAAAAAAAAAGGAGTAAAATTTCTATCAACTACTATACAGCGTAATGCCACTTCTACTATCATTCAAACTAGGTGGTTACAAACCAACTTGGTTGGCGTGAGTGATTGTGCACTATTGTCCCTAGAGAGAAGTCGAGAGTTTAAATTCTCTCTTGTATTGAAAAATCAATATGGGACAGCATTTTGCCCCTTATTTAAACACTTAACATTGGATACTATTGATTTAAAACCTACTTACCTTTCAAAAACAAAATACTATTATACTTTTGATTTAAAACCTGCTTACCTTTCAAAAATAAAATACTACTATACTTTTTTTTAATACTACTAGGTGCTCTGTTACAATGCAATCTGTTTACCTATGAAGCACAAAGAGTCAATAGTACCTCCACTAAGGCTCAAACCCACAACTTTTCACATAAAAGAGTAACTTAGTGCC
>CM008334.1:47517214-47532735 GCA_002525835.2 Ipomoea batatas | reverse complement strand
CTTCGATCGGAAACGGCGCTGCTCGGATCGACGCTGGCAACGACAACGGCTCGGTCTGTCTCGATTCGTGCTCTGCCCGCCTCGGAACGGTTGTGGCGGCGACGGTGGCGGGTTGACCGCGTCGTGGATGGCGAAGGCGGAGGCGGTAGTACTGGTCGTCCGGCGAGGATCTTCTCTCTCTCTCTCTCTCGTTTTCTCCCTTTTCCCCAGCGTTTCTCTCGCTTTTCTTTCGTTGTCTTTTCTCTTTAAGCATCCTCATCAGTTGGAGTTTTTTCTCCAGTTTTTTGTGGGCCTCAGCTTCCACCTCATCATTCACTATCTCATTCAATCATAAAAACTTTTTTTCACACTAATTTGAGTTATTTCTTAATTTTTTGTAGACCCACCATTTTATCCCACTATATTTTAATTATTTCTTTATCTATTTTGTTTATAAATTTATAATTGTATTAAAAATAATTAAACATAGGTGATGGAACATAATTATAGACAAAAATAATTAAACAGAGGTGCTGGAACTATGAAAAAGTTTGAAATTAATTAATAAAAAAATAAATATAATGAATATATTTAACACCTAATTATTGATTTTTTGAGCAAATTTTGTTAAATTGAGAGTGACCTCCAGCACTCTCAATCGCCCAGTCGGGCGCGTGTGTCACACGCGCCCGCTGGGTGGGCGGTGAGACGCAATTGCATCTCACCCCTATTTATATTAATTTTTTTTTTTACTTTTCTGACAATATTTTTGTATTTGCAGGGTGATGATTTTGTGAATGATCTCCACTCCACATCTGTTTTTCCTCATTGCTTGGCATCATCATTGTTCCAATATCTCTCTTTGATTCATTGATAGGAATGCTCTTTGGAATAAGATGTTAGCTAGGGTTATATGTTTTAATTAAACATATTCCTAATCCTTATGAATACCCCAGCAGCTTCACGACCCAAAACAAAACCAAAAAAAAAAGAGCCCAAACTTCATCTTCAATTATTTGGATATTAGTTTCTTTGGGTTTGATTTTATATTTTGGCCCCTCTTATTTATGTTGAGCCTAATTTTTATTTTTTTTTGAAACCAAACCAAATAGGATAAATTAGATAATGTCCGAGGACAACACATTACAAAGATGGGAAGGAGGGTTATTTAAATTTGAATTGGACCTCATATACCATACACTTAGGTTTATTATTTTGCAATGTCATAAATCATATATGGGCTAGTTTTGGAATAATAAAATATTCCTAATAATTATTGTAAAATATGGTTGCTCTCACAAAACGAGAATTCACTTAACTCGCCCTCGATGGAAGTAATTTCCTTACTTGGGCGTTGGATGTTAAGATCCATCTCGCATCCACCGAGCTGCAAGATACTATCAAAGAAACCTCTACGTGCAATACGACCCAAAAGGCAAAGGCACTGATTTTTCTCCGCCATCACCTCAACCACGATCTCAAAAATTGAGTACCTGACCGAAAAAAACTCTTATGCCCTCTGAAAATCTCTAAAAGATCGTTTTGACCAACAAACATCATTGGTCTTACCCCAAGCCCAATATGATTGCCTCAACCTCCGGTTCCAGGACTTTAAGTTCGTGACAAAATTGTGTCACAACTTAAGCTCTGTAAGCAAAATGTCTCAGACGTCGATTTGATTGAGAAGACTCTGTCCACGTTCCATGCGAACAACCTTGTGCTCCAGCAGCAGTACATGGCTAAGAATTATACCCTGCATTCAGAGCTCATACCATCTTTACTGGTAGCTGAAAAGAATAACCAGTTATTGATGTGTAATCATAATGCGTGTCCAGCCGGTACTGCACATGTGCCTGAAGCACACATTGTTGCTCAGCACAACAACACTCGGAGGGTTTGGGGTAGGGGAAGAGGGAGATGTCGTGGCAGGGGCCTGAAAAGAGGTGGCAGAATGGGAAATAACATCAGTGATTCTCAATTTTTTTTTTCCTTATGAACTCTTTCTTAGTTTTTCTTTTCCATGCATGCGAGCATACTTGGGTTTAAACACATTCCAACAATTTTTTTCTCTGAATAAATTTATCTCATGGATTTTTTATGAGTTAATACCTCCAATGGTCCTCCGAGTATTAGCGATTTACCGGCTGTGGTCCCTCCACTTTTAAACGACCACGAGTCGTCCTCCATGTTTTTTAAAATAACCACCCGTGGTCCTCCGTTAGATTTTGTTGTCAAATGGATGTTAAGTGTGAGGGCAAAAATGTCATTTCATCTATATTAACTCAAAACCCAATCAAAAATAAACACCAGATCCACGTCCACCTCATGATCCACTTTCGCTGCTCTTTCCCTCATGATCGCCGGCTGGCGATGGTTTAGTGTCCAAGGTAATAGGAATTGTCGAGAGAGAGAGAGAGAAAGAGAGAGAGTAGGGCAATGAAGACAGAGATGGCTTAAGGCGAACCTTCGTAAATGAGTTTGAATGGGTTTGAACGCAACGGCAATGCTACAGGGATCATTAGAAGCTCACGTTTCACCCTTTTAATCAGAGAACAATGTGAAAAGCAGTTCCTTTGTAAATGCAGCGTTATACGAGCACCAAAGTTGCCAAAGAATTATTTGAGGAATTAAAGAAATAATTGTATCAGTTGCAGGCGCCGATAATGCTGTGAACCACCACAAGTGGCAGGCAGCCCGAATGGAAGAGGCATTATAGCAGTTTACGTCAAAAATTGCAGCAAAGTGGATATTTCCAAATGATGCTGTCTTTAGTAGTAAGCAGGCAGTCCTCTGCAATCTCTGAAATTTCCACCATCCTCCTCCAAACTTGAGAACTTGATTTATGCCAGAATATTAGTGTTTCTGCATTGTCTTTTCTTCTCAATTGCTGATTGTTTTGGCTGCTAATTTTTATCTCTAATCCTTTGCTAGTAACTTGTTTTTTAGTACTTGTATCAGCACCTTAATGTAAACATCTCAGTACTTATGTTTTTACTACTGACTTTTTTTTTTCTTTTTTTTGCTGTTGGATGCAGCTCCTTCACGTTGGAAAGAGTTCATAGGTTAATTGAGAAAGACTTGGACATTGAGAAATATGCGATAGATATACATAAAAGATTCATTAAGCAGTTACTAGAGGTGGTAATCCTATTGGGTTTGATATTTCATCCCTATTACATACGCAAACTCAAATCTTTGAACTAGAGACTAATGGCATTTCTTTTCTACATGCATTACAAATGGCATTTCATTTTTGCATGCATGAGCTGTACGTTACAAATGACATTTCAGATCTTCATTAAGTAGTAAAGTTCTTTGGCCATTATAAGGTTTATGCTCACTGTCGACAAAGAAGAAAATAGTAAGAAAATCCTGGACCTCATAGTTCTCGGCAAGATCATTCTCTGTTTTCAGTTCAGTCGGAGCGGCATCATACTCAGGCGCAAGAGCATTACAATGCCCGCACCAGGGTGCATAGAACTCCACCATCACAAACTTGTTACTGTCCACAAAGTCGCTGAAGTTCCTATATGTCAAGACAACGACGTCCTTATCATCAACCTTGGGGTCGTCGTCTACTTCCTCCTCACGATCGAATCTCGGCAGAACCTCAAAATCGTCGTAATTCTAGAAGTCTTCATCGTCGTCCTTAGGTTCATTGTCCCTTCCGAAGTGGTGAGGATCCGATTAGTGAGTGTGCTTAGCTATGCCAGTGTCGTTGTTAGATTCGACGAAATTGGGGTCTTCATCGTCATCGTCGGTTGTGGCTTTGGGCAGAGACTGAAGCTAATAGGGATCGGAGAAGATAAGCTTAGGCAATATATGTGAAATGACAGGTTTGCCCTCCCATTTAACGTTCATTTCACAACAAATCTAACGGAGGACCACGGATGGNGATAAATAATCGCAAAGATTGATATACACAGATTTCTTTTGCTATCATATCTGTATGTTTACCAAACAAATCTCGAAAAAAAAAACACAAAAAGCAGCAAAAACCTTTTTTTTCCTCCATTTTTCCCGATCTGTGTTCCTCGAACGGCGGCGGCGAGCGACGCAGGACGCCTTGACCGGCGGAGGCAGCGGCGGCGATGGAGGACTCTTCCATCGGAAACGGCGCTGCTCGGATCGACGCTGGCAACGACAACGGCTCGGTCTGTCTCGATTCGTGCTCTGCCCGCCTCGGAACGGCTGTGGCGGCGACGGTGGCGGGTTGACCGCGTCGTGGATGGCGAAGGCGGAGGCGGAGGCGGTAGTACTGGTCGTCCGGCGAGGATCTTCTCTCTCTCTCTCTCTCGTTTTCTCCCAGCGTTTCTCACGCTTTTCTTTCGTTGTCTTTTCTCTCTAAGCATCCTTATCAGTTGGAGTTTTTTCTCCAGTTTTTTGTGGGTCTTAGCTTCCACCTCATCATCCATTATCTCATTCAATCATAAAAACTCTTCCCCACACTAGTTTGAGTTATTTCTTAATTTTTTGGTGAACCTACCATTTATTTCACTATATTTTAATTATTTCTTTATCTATTTTGTTTATAAATTTATAATTGTATTAAAAATAATTAAACATAGGTGATGGAACATAATTATAGACAAAAAAATTAAACAGAGGTGCTGGAACTATGAAAAAGTTTGAAAAATAAATATAATGAATATATTTAACACCTAATTATTGATTTTTTTTAAATTTTTTTTTTATAAAATATAAGTTGCCAAGCAACGGCGCAAATCAATTTAATTAAATTGAGAGTGGCCGCCAGCTGGCGGCCACTCTCAATCGCCCAGCCGGGCGCGTGTGTCACACGCGCCCGCTGGGTGGGCGGTGAGACGCAATTGCGTCTCACCCCTATTTATATTTTTTTTTTTCTGACAATATTTTTGTATTTGCAGGGTGATGATTTTGTGAATGATCTCCACTCCACATCTGTTTTTCCTCATTGCTTGGCATCATCACTGTTCCAATATCTCCCTTTGATTCATTTATAGGAATGCTCTTTGGAATAAGATGTCAGCTAGGGTTATATGTTTTAATTAAACATATTCCTAATCCTTATGAATACCCCAGCAGCTTCACGACCCAAAACAAAACCAAAAAAAAAAAAAGAGCCCAAACTTCATCTTCAATTATTTGGATATTAGTTTCTTTGGGTTTGATTTTATATTTCGGCCCCTCTTATTTATGTTGAGCCTATTTTTTTTTTTTTTTGAAACCAAACCAAATAGGATAAATTAGATAATGTCCGAAGACAACACATTACAAAGATGGGAAGGAGGGTTATTTAAATTTGAATTGGACCTCATATACCATACACTTAGGTCTATTATTTTGCAATGTCATAAATCATATATGGGCTAGTTTTGGAATAATAAAATATTCCTAATAATTATTGTAAAATATGGTTGCTCTCACAAAATGAGAATTCACTTAACTCGCCCTCGATGGAAGTAATTTCCTTACTTGGGCGTTGGATGTTAAGATCCATCTCGCATCCACCGAGCTGCAAGATACTATCAAAGAAACCTCTACATGCAATACGACCCAAAAGGCAAAGGCACTGATTTTTCTCCGCCATCACCTCAACCACGATCTCAAAAATTGAGTACTTGACCGAAAAAAACTCTTATGCCCTCTGAAAATCTCTAAAAGATCGTTTTGACCAACAAACATCATTGGTCTTACCCCAAGCCCAATATGATTGGCTCAACCTCCGGTTCCAGGACTTTAAGTTCGTGACAAAATTGTGTCACAACTTAAGCTCTGTAAGCAAAATGTCTCAGACGTCGATTTGATTGAGAAGACTCTGTCCACGTTCCATGCGAACAACCTTGTGCTCCAGCAGCAGTACATGGCTAAGAATTATACCCTGCATTCAGAGCTCATACCATCTTTACTGGTAGTTGAAAAGAATAACCAGTTATTGATGTGTAATCATAATGCGTGTCCAGCCGGTACTGCACATGTGCTTGAAGCACACATTGTTGCTCAGCACAACAACACTCGGAGGGTTTGGGGTAGGGGAAGAGGGAGATGTCGTGGCAGGGGCCTGAAAAGAGGTGGCAGAATGGGAAATAACATCAGTGATTCTCAATTTTTTTTCCTTATGAACTCTTTCTTAGTTTTTCTTTTCCATGCTTGCGAGCATACTTGGGTTTAAACACATTCCAACAATTTTTTTCTCTGAATAAATTTATCTCATGGATTTTTTATGAGTTAATACCTCCAATGGTCCTCCGAGTATTAGCGATTTACCAACTGTGGTCCCTCCACTTTTAAACGACCACGAGTCGTCCTCCATGTTTTTTAAAATAACCACCCGTGGTCCTCCGTTAGATTTTGCTGTCAAATGGATGTTAAGTGTGAGGGCAAAAATCTCATTTCATCTATATTAACTCAAAACCCAATCAAAAATAAACACCAGATCCACGTCCACCTCATGATCCACTTTCGCTGCTCTTTCCCTCATGATCGCCGGCTGGCGATGGTTTAGTGTCCAAGGTAATAGGAATTGTCGAGAGAGAGAGAGAGAAAGGGAGAGAGTAGGGAAATGAAGACAGAGATGGCTTAAGGCGAACCTTCGTAAATGAGTTTGAATGGGTTTGAACGCAACGGCAATGCTACAGGGATCATTAGAAGCTCACGTTTCACCCTTTTAATCATAGAACAATGTGAAAAGCAGTTCCTTTGTAAATGCAGCGTTATACGAGCACCAAAGTTGCCAAAGAATTATTTGAGGAATTAAAGAAATAATTGTATCAGTTGCAGGCGCCGATGATGCTGTGAACCACCACAAGTGGCAGGCAGCCCGAATGGAAGAGGCATTATAGCAGTTTACGTCAAAAATTGCAGCAAAGTGGATATTTCCAAATGATGCTGTCTTTAGTAGTAAGCAGGCAGTCCTCTGCAATCTCTGAAATTTCCACCATCCTCTTCCAAACTTGAGAACTTGATTTATGCCAGAATATTAGTGTTTCTGCATTGTCTTTTCTTCTCAATTGCTGATTGTTTTGGCTGCTAATTTTTATCTCTAATCCTTTGCTAGTAACTTGTTTTTTAGTACTTGTATCAGCACCTTAATGTAAACATCTCAGTACTTATGTTTTTACTGCTGACTTTTTTTCTTTTCTTTTTTTTGCTGTTTGATGCAGCTCCTTCACGTTGGAAAGAGTTCGTAGGTTAATTGAGAAAGACTTGGACATTGAGAAATATGCGATAGATATACATAAAAGATTCATTAAGCAGTTACTAGAGGTGGTAATCCTATTGGGTTTGATATTTCATCCCTATTACATACGCAAACTCAAATCTTTGAACTAGAGACTAATGGCATTTCTTTTCTACATGCATTACAAATGGCATTTCATTTCTGCATGCATGAGCTGTACGTTACAAATGGCATTTCAGATCTTCATTAAGTAGTAAAGTTCTTTGGCCATTATAAGGTTTATGCTCACTGTCGACAAAGAAGAAAATAGTAAGAAAATCATGGACCTCATAGTTCTCGGCAAGATCATTCTCTGTTTTCAGTTCAGTCGGAGCGGCATCATACTCAGGCGCAAGAGCATTACAGTGCCCGCACCAGGGTGCATAGAACTCCACCATCACAAACTTGTTACTGTCCACAAAGTCGCTGAAGTTCTTATCTGTCAAGACAACGACGTCCTTATCATCAACCTTGGGGTCGTCGTCTACTTCCTCCTCACGATCGAATCTCGGCAGAACCTCAAAATCGTCGTAATTCTAGAAGTCTTCATCGTCGTCCTTAGGTTCATGTCCCTTCCGAAGTGGTGAGGATCCTATTAATGAGTGTGCTTAGCTATGCCAGTGTCGTTGTTAGATTCGACGAAATTGGGGTCTTCATCGTCATCGTCGGTTGTGGCTTTGGGCAGAGACTAATCGGAGTAGGTAATAGGGATCGGAGAAGATAAGCTTAGGTAATATATGTGAAATGACAGGTTTGCCCTCCCATTTAACGTTCATTTCACAACAAATCTAACGGAGGACCACGGGTGGTTATTTTAAAAAACATGGAGGACGACGCGTGGTCGTTTAAAAGTCGAGGGACCATAGCTGGTAAATCGCTAATACACAAAGGACCATTGGAGGTATTAACTCGAGTTTTTATTGATACCAACTCCCCATCATTTTTTTAAAGAAATATGGGAGATAGATCAACCTTATCCTTGGTTGATAGTGTGACCACCCATTCTATCTTGACATATAGGAGATTCTTTCAAAATCTTAAACCTCACACCGACAATATCTCGACTATTGCTGAAGATAGTATTCCCATCGTGGACTCTAGAAGATCTCACTTATATTATCGAGGGATACTTGTTTAACAATCGAAACAGCCATCTTATACCCTCAATCGAAAATATATTTGCTTAGTTTCAAGGGTATTCGGTCCAATGGTTTCCACATCAAAACTCAAACTAAAAACAATACCGAATTCCTTGTCATGACCAAAACGGTTAATAACCAGAAAAAGGAAATCGAAGAACTCCCTTCATTTTCTACAGGCTTATATTATTCCTATATTAAGCCCATAATATCATGTAGTACATTCGTAATAAAGCTTAAAAATTCACATTCTTTCAGTCTATGGCATGACCACTTAAGTCACCCTGGGAAAACTATGATAAGTCGGATACTTACGAACTCGACTGGCCATAACCTTCTTAGGATAAACATTATGTCTCCACAAGACTATATGTGTATTTCCTGTGCGAAGGAGAAGCTTATTATTAAGCCCTCTCGTCCTAAAGTTGGTTTTGAGTCTCCTGTTTTCCTACAACGGTTACAGTGTGATATTTGTGGACCAATTTATCCTTCATCTGGACCATTTCGATATTTTATGGTCCTCATAGATGCTTCGACCCGATGGACACATGTGTGTTGTGATCCACTTGTAATATGGCATTTGCAAAATTTATGAGTCAAATCATTAAGTTAAATGCTCAATTCTTCGATTGTTCTATTAAAAACATAAGGATGGATCATGTTGGTGAGTTTATCTCATCAACTTTTAAAAATTATTGTATGGCCATGGGGATTAAGGTGGAACAATCGGTACCATATGTTTCTTAAACTCATATGCAGATTTAAAAATCATTCCTAAAACAAACTTAAACCCTTCTTTTTCAGGTTTCTTTCTTGCAACATAGTCTCAAGACTATTAACTTTCCTCTCAAAATCTGAATTCTCTAAACCCCTAAAAATTTCTTCAGAATATACACAATCAACTTCTACCTCAACACCATTTTTCACCTACTTATTAGAACTAGGACCATTAACTTCTACCTCAACTTCTTGAAACACAGTCTCTGGAACATTAATTTCCCTCTCAGAATGTTCTTCACTTATTTAGTCTAGGACATCATTCAATAGTGCATCATCTCCCAAAGACCTAGATATCTCTACTTCATAATCCCAATGATCAACATAGAAATGTTCAACATATATATCTAATTCTTTGTTTGTTCGAACCTCTAAACTAAGACTTACAATGCCCTTGTACAAAATTATTATTATTATTATTATTATTATTATTATTATTATTATTATTATTATTATTACTTCTACTACTACTACTNTAACCCGCGAGCTTTGCAGTCTAGCCTGCAAAAAAACCCTTGGTGGAATAGTCTAGCTGCATTGACACCCATATCTTTATGATTGGCAAATCAAGGCCTAGCTCGTTTAATAAAAAGATCAGGCTCGAGCCAATTTCAAAAGTCTATTAAAATAAACAGGTCAGACCTATATATACCAGTCTTGACCTTCAGGCCTATAGGCTTGGTCTATATATATAATTTTATAACTAATGTATATTGTTATATTTACAATATAACCCCAAGTATATATAATTATTAAACTCTAACCCTACACCTCCAAAAAATCACATTCTAAATTATGATGCAATTATAAACATTGATGTTCATCTTGCTGTAAGTATTCTTATTGTTTAATTTTTTTTTATTAACTGTTATTACTATCATAATATTTAATGAAATGTCACAACTTAATTACATTATTTATGATATTATTAAGATAACAAATAATAACACAATTGAATTTATTTCTAAACAAGTTAACGAACATGTTGAAGTCGTGTCTTGTTTTATTTTATTTTATATTATATTTTAATGCTATTATGTTTGTATTGTGGCGATATACTTATGTAATTATGTATTAGGTATATTTCTTAAATTATTTAGATATACTTATTAAAATTTTTAGAAAGTCTTAACATGTATGTAGGCTTTAAATAGTCTCAATGTAGAACTTACTTTAAAACATTTTTAATGGCCTAAATATTAAACATGCTTTTAAAAACGCATCAGGCCAGGTCAGATCAATTGTAAGCTTGAACCTAACAAAAAGTCTACATGCATGCTCAGCCCCAGATCTAAACTTTAAATTTTCGTAACAGACTCGAACATAATTTTCTAAAGCTAGACTCGATTTATTTCTACCCCTACCAAACACGCACCGTCCCACCACTCGTGACAGTGGACTCCAAATGAATACTACAAACAAATGGTCAGTGGACTCCAAATTAAAAATAAAAAATAAAAAATTCTTCAAATCAATAAACAATTTAAAAAAATAATAATAATTAGGCCAGTAAATTCACCCATACTGCCTATGCTCGACAGTTATGACATGGACTCGGGTCCACCTTGTAAGATGGACTCATGTCAAAATACACAATTTATATATTGATTGTTCACAATTTACATATTGAATGTTCACAATTTAAATTGTAAATATTCGGTATGTAAATTGTGAAGATTCAGTATATAAATTGTGAACATTCAACATGTAAATTGTGAACATTTAGTATATAAAAATTGTGAACCTTCAATATAAAAATTGCAAACATTCAATATATAAATTGTGTATTTTTGACGCAAATTCACCTTGGAAGATGTACCCAGGTTCACAGAATAATAAATATTAATATCAATATAGAATCATTATTAATGTAAATGAATATTTGGCACACTAAATTTTATTTTGCAATGTTGGTTAAGACCACTATTGCAAAAATTCCCGCCTAGGCGCTAGGCGCTAGGCGCTCCTGGACCGAGGTGAATTGCTCCCTAGGCGTCCGCCTAGGTGGCCGGCCGCCTAGGAGGCCGCCTAGCGCCTAACTCGGCCGACTGAGCCGAGTTGGCGACCGACTAGGCCGAATTTGGCCGAGTTATCTCACCCAACTCGACAGAGTTAGCCGAGTTAACTCGAGCGAGTCGGCCTTGTTAATTTTATTATTATATTTATATATATATAAATGTATTTATTTATATAAGTAAGAGAAAGTAAGAGATATATATATCTAAAAACATAATAAATGTGAATGAAGGTTATACCCCTCATTTATGTCCGTTTTTTCCGTTAAGTTTTTTTGTACATTATGCTATAAAAGTTGTACTACATAATATTTTGGACAAATATACCCCTACCATTATAACTCCCGTTATCTTTTCCACTATTGTTACTATGCACATACATCCACCATATATTTTCTTATCTTTTTCAATAATAATAATTATAATATATACACATTAAATATTAGAGTTATATGTTAGTTATTTTTAAAAATATAAATATCCAATTTATAAAAATATTTTACATTATTATTTACTATATTAAAATTTAAATAAATTTAAAATTTTAATACAAAATATTAATATTGGACACATATTTTTTGCGCATCGCGCATAAGAAAAACTAGTATATATAATATATACGGAGTATAATATAATATATGACATACACCCACACACATGAATTAATTTTTTGTTTTTACAGGTCGCCACCTAGAATTGCCTAAGTACTGCCTAGGCGCCGCCTAGACCGCTTAGGTGCTAGGCGCTAGTCTACCGCCCGACTAGCGCCTAGCACCTACTGCAACCATGGTTAATACATCTTATTTAACTATTTCAAATTAAATGTTACTTTTTGATTGTTTTTTTTAATGTCTATAATAATGCCAATTTTGTGTACAATTATTAATCAATTGAATTTTTTTTAGTAAATACTGAAATTACATCGAATGTCATATTTACATCATTTGTTAAATATTATATACTTTCCTATGAAATGACCATCAAAAAAAGGCAAGGTCAAACACTATCGAATGTTGGTTTGCTATTATAGAGATCAGGTTTTGCTCATGATCAATTATATGTGGGCATGTAGTTGCATAAGAGTGAGTAGTCTAGACGGGCTCAAAATCTTAATTTGTGGTGAACCTGAAAGATTTTATACTTCTACTACTAATTTAGTTTACACAGAGGTTTTTAATGATTTGTAATTTATATTTTCAATAATAACATAGGATCAAACATTAAATTTTGTTAGTAATTGCACATGTTTTCGTAAATTATATTATATTAATATTCTTCTCTTTTATTTATTTTTATTTTTTTTAAACGAAGAAAGGGGAAAGTTCCAGCCAGGACAAAGCGCAACTTAATTAACAGGAAATAACACACCCTCATCGCCTCTATCATTCACAAGATCCCCCAGAATATAAACTAAAGGTCATACAAACTCAATGCAATCACAGTCGCGGTTGATTGCTTCTTTTGCTAAAGCATCAGCTACCACATTATTCGCCCTGGGGCAGTAAGAGATAGGCACCATCTAATTCTCTTTCTTTTATTATAAATATTATGACAATACTTTATATTTAGGCTATGTTTGGCAAACCTAGCTGAAAAGGTAGTTGAAAGCTGAAAAGTAGTTGAAAACTGAAAAACTATAAGCTCGAAGCTGAAATCTGAAGAGCTGTTAAGCTAGCTGTTATGCTTAAAAGTGTTTGGTAAAATTAACTTTTTGATAAGCTGATAAATGTAAAAAGACTAAAAAAGCCAACTTCATACAATTTAAATAATTTTAAATTTAAATAGGTTTGTTTATATATTAAAATATAAAATAATGAAACCAATATATTTAAATAAAATATAAGGTAAGAATATATATTTGAAAATATATAAAGTAAAAAAAATGTTTATAATTCATAAAATTAGTTCATACAAAAATTAATGTTCAAACGGAAAATGTCAAAATGAAATTATAACCAAACATAATGAAAAGAAAATGTCAAAAGGGTTTTAATTGAGAGGGGTAAAGGATGTCATTTATTTAAAATAATAAGGATAAAGATGGAAAAAAGTTAAAAAGCTACTAGCTTATTTTTGAAAAGCTACCCCAAGTAGCGTTTCAAAATAAGTTCTT
Source organism: Ipomoea batatas (assembly GCA_002525835.2). NCBI lineage: Eukaryota > Viridiplantae > Streptophyta > Magnoliopsida > Solanales > Convolvulaceae > Ipomoea > Ipomoea batatas. The sequence continues at coordinate 47,519,514 of CM008334.1, read as the reverse complement.
ATTTTAAGCTACTAGCTTATTTTGAGAACATTACCAAACAGAGCTTATAGCTTATTAGTAGTTTAAAATAAGCTATAAGATCCTAAATAAGCTCTGCCAAACAGAGCTTTAATTATAGACGTTCATAATTTTAATTACACTTCATGTTTACTTGACAATATATGTTATTGTAGAACTATTGCTTTTCAATTTCATTTTTATGTACACTAGTACTTTTATTATAGTAACACTAAAATATCATTTTAATCATACTACAACTTTATTTGACAATATACATTATTGCATTAGTTTTATTTTTCCCACACACTATTTTTATTTTAATAACATTGAAGTATTATTTTATTTCTATTACAGTTCCATTTGATAATCATATTGTGTATCATAGTCTATATAGCGCTATGTAGATGATGATTAATTTGTCTCATAGTGGGATAGTGGCTGGTGGCAATGCTTTTCAGAATCATGATGAGGTCGGGGAAGAAAAGATTCATTGTACGTGGAAAATTTTAGTCATTTAAGCACTTACAATATACATTAATGATTTCTTCAATAAATTTTGAAAATTTTCTTTCAATTTTATTTTACAATATACGTTATTACATGAACTCTATGTTTTTAGTTTCATTTTTAACACACTAGTTTAATTATAATAATGTTGAGGAGAGGCGAAAGAGAGATTTTCGAGCCTGCAAGCAGCAAGCAACAACGGCTTTTCAGCCGTTGCGCGGGAGTATAATTTTAATTACACTTCTTGTTTATTTGACAAGATATGTTATTGTAGGACTATTGCTTTTCAATTTTAATTTTTATGTATACTAGCTAGTTTTATTATAAAAACACTAAAATATCATTTTAATCATATTACAGTTTTATTTGACAATATAAGTTATTGCATGCGTTTTATTTTTTAGTTTCATTTTTTTACACACATTATTTTTATTTTAATAATATTAAAATATTATTTTAATTCTATTACAGTTTTAGTTGATAATTATATTGGATCATGGTGTACATAACGCTACGTGGACGATGGTTAATTTGTTTTATAGTGGGCTAGTGTTGGCAATGCTTTTCAGAATGATGATGATGGCATTTCAATGTTTTTTGAACTTTAATATAATTTTCACGAGACATGAATGAGACTTTACTCATGCTAAGCTACAACTTCTCATGTAAAACATGTCACTTTTCAAACAAAAGTTAATAATTAAGGGAAAATAGCATTTCTACGTACCCTTGAATTGTTTGACTTTTAGAATTTTGGTCTATGTAAGTTAATTTAAACAAATTTAGCCCCTCAATTGTTTAAAATATTACACTTTTAGCTCCTAGTGTTATATAATTGTCAAACCTAGGGGTGTTAGACTGTTAGCGAATAGAGCTTTCGACAAACTACTCGTGTTCATGTTTGTATTCAGTAAACGTTTGTTTATGTTCGTTAATTAAGGTAAACGAACATTAACAAACAAAATTTAGAGTTCGGTTAATAAACGAACAGAGTATGAACAATGATAAGCTCGTTTGCTTAGCTAAGAGATCGTGAACAAGCTCGTTTGTGTTCATTTAGTAATGTTCGCAAACAAACTCGTTTATGTCCATTTAGTAATGTTCGCGAACAAGCTCGTTAAGTGTTCGTTTAATAATGTTCGCAAACATGTTCACAAACATATATAGTTGTTTTGTTTGTTTGGTTATTGTTCATGAACGTAGATTATGTCTTGTTCACGAACGAATTGTGTCCATGAACATGTGCAAGTGTTTGGTAATTAAGTGTTCACGAACGTACACAAACATGTCTGTGTACGTGTTTGCTAACGTTAATGAACATGTTCGTGAACATGTTTGTTAATGAACACTTTTGCGAACGCTAACAAACACTAATGAATGCTTAACAAACGAACACGAACATGATTTTCAAAAACTTTAACAAACGAACACGAACAACCTCTGTTCGTTTATGTTTGGTTCATTAACAGCCCTAGTCAAACTCTATTAACATAAATGATTATTTTTATTAAGAATTAATATTCACTATTAAAAATAATGTTCACATGGAGATAGTGAAACTTTAACCATACATATTGATTCTAAATGACAAAATCAACCTTATAAAAAGTGTTTGCTAACAAAATGTGATAATTATATAGTAACAGGGTCTAAAAGTACAATGTAATGAACAATTATGGGACTAAATCTGTTCAAAACAATTAATAGAGACCAAAATTTTAAAAGTAAAATAATTTAGGGCCAAAAGTGTTGTTTTTACTAATTTTAATATTAAAAAAATAGAGAGATATAAG
>CM008334.1:47358382-47369078 GCA_002525835.2 Ipomoea batatas | reverse complement strand
TGTGTTTCGGATTAAATTCGTTTATTGTGTGCCATAATTTGTAAGTTTGTTCAAATTGAAATTTGTTATTGTTTTTAATTTCATCACGTATCTGGGATATAACTCATTAATGGAGGCCTCATTTTGTGTTGAATAAGATGTTGCACCTTCATTATTGTTTAATGTATGTGTATTTCTTTTTGGCTATGGGGTGGTGTATGTGTTTTTCGTGTGTCTTTTATTGGCTATGTTTTGGTTCGTGGGTTTCTTTTTGGAGGTAAGCACAGGATATTAATAATGTATGTGGGTAGTTTGTGTGCCCAACTTCATTTATTGTGTGCCCTACTTTGTTATTCTAGAATCGGTAGTTAATAAGAGGTATTTTTTTTTGGTGTTGAGGGGTTGGGTGCCCTAATGTAGTTGCAGTATCAAGCTTTTTAAAATTATTGTCGTGTATTAAGAATTATTGTGTGCTTAAATCCATTATTGTGGGCAGGATGTTAATAAGGTATGTTGCTAGGTTGTGTGCCCATGATGTAGTGATTGTGCGCTCTGCTTCATTTATTGGGTGCCCTACTTTGATATTTTAGAACCGGTAATTGATAGGAGGTATTCTTTCTTTTTCATTTTTTTTTTGTGTTGAGGGGTTAGGTGAACTGTTTTTTTTTTTTTTTTAATTTATGTAGTTCACTTGGGTATTTACGTTTTTATGACAAATTTGGTATATTATTCCGCTAAAGATTAATATAAAATATTGGTTATTGTAATGAATAGATTCATTTATAAATTAAATCCATTTAGATAAAATAAGAGGAATATTTTCAGTTTTGTTTTAATAATTAATTATTTAATTTTTATACATGTAAGTTATTGTTTCCTTCATTTTTGAATCATTTTATGAGTTAAGCCTAATGTAGTTGCAGTATCGGGGTTTTTAAAATGATTGTCATGTTTTAAGAATGGTTGTGTGCGTAGAATTATTATTGTGGACATGATGTTAATAAGATATGTTGATAGTTGTGTGCCCATGATGTATTGCTTGTGTGCCCTACTTTGGTAATTTGTGACTGGTAGTTAGTGAGATGCATTTTTTTTAACTTGACTGATGGGTTAGGTGTATTGTTTAATTAATTATTTTCAGTTCGGAAAAATAAAATAAATATTTTCAATTCTCTTTTTATAATTAATTATTTAATTTTTATCATTGTAAAGTATGGTTTCATTCATTTGTCAATGGTTTATATTAGTTAAGTTTGATTTAGGTGAAGCATGACTCTTATTAAAATTAGTCATATAATTTACGAATTATTGTGTGCATAGATTTAGTTATATTGTGTGCATCGCTTTGATGTAGCGTTTTGGTGACTGGATATTGTGTGCCAATGTGTTATTATTATTATTTTTTGTTTTATTGTCTTATTGGACTATTAGTGGTTTTTTTCTTGTGGTTATTTCTTTTCTTAGTTATTGTTTGTGTTTGTTGGTTGTAGCTAAAAGAGTTAGGGAAGCACCTTCAGAGGGTTGTTCGTCCCAGCTGCCTAATGATGATGATGGTTTTGTGGAAGATCCGGCTGCTGGTGTTCAAAGAATGTGGTAGGAACCTGTTAGGGATGCTCCGGATAGCGATTTAACCACGAATGAGCGAGTACATTTTCCAGCTCTTAAAATTAAAATTCCACCTTTGCTTTTTGTAAAGGCGTTGGAAGATCATACAGCACAGTAGAGGAATGACATTTGTAATATTGGGTTTGGTGCCGTTCTTGAATTAAAGATTAAGGAGTTGCCCGTTCGGTTGGGTTGTTGGTTGCTGTCAAAGTTTGATAGTGAGAAGATGTGCGTACTGTTGGGTGAGGCGGAGGTCTTACCCGTTAGGGAGGAGAATGTGAGTTCCATTCTCCGGTTTCCATGGGGTGAAGGTGTTATAACAAGGCGGGATCGCTATGCGAAGAGCAAGTTGTTGACTGCATGGCGAAAGATGTTTGAGAATCACCGACATGATGTGTCCCCCGCTGAGCTTGCACAACTTATTAGGGAGGATCTTGATGGGGGTTTGTGGTTCAAGAGGCATTTTATGGTTCTGTTGATTTCTTCGTTGATTTCTTGCATGGGCAATTGATATTGTTATCAGATAGTGTTCCATCATTTAGATGATGTTGCTACTATCTCACAACAGAATTGGTGTCGTTATCTGATTGAGGAACTTGTTTCTACACATGAGCTGTGGATTGCAAGCGGCAACCCACGGTTTTCGAGTCCTATCTTCTTCTTGATTGTGAGTCTTTTATTTTTCATATGAGTTTAACGTTTTTTTTTTGTCATGGATTTGGTTGAATATAAGTTTTATTTATTCATTTTATTGTGGAATTTGTTTGCGTTGTAGTTGTTGTATTGTGATCGGGTTCGGCCTGCGATTCGTGTCGTGCCTCAGGCTGTCCCAGCATTTCAAGGGCTGACATCGCAGATGCTTCCTTGTGTTGTGTCGTCCAATGCAGTGCCCGAGGGTGGTAGATCATCTGCTGACGGGGGTGTACATTTGGGAGGTACTCGTGTGGTGTTTCCGTTGCCCCGGTTTCTCCTGTTCCTCCCCATAAGGTACTAGTTTCATATTTTTTGTGCACTTGTATATTTTTCTTCCATAATAGGTTATATTTCGTTATGTATTCTATGTTCTCTATTCTATTTTTTTCCATAATGTTAGTTTTTTGGGCTATTTTTGTTTGATTTTTAGACATTACTTGAGCGCTTGGCTGACAAGACCGGGGAGCTAGCTAGGTGCATTCTCGCACTTATCTAGTTGGTGAACGAGGCTGGCGCGGTTGCAGGGAATAATGTGAATTTCTGGTAGGTTTTAGATGCTGCGCAGGTACTAATGAACCATGCTCACAACCCACATTTACTCAGTTTGATGAAGAGTTCTGGGTAATGCTGATAATATACGGGTGTTAGTAGAGGTTGAGCGTGTCATATTGAAGAGGGCTAATTTGAAGGATTTTCCATCTTTTAGCCTTGGATTGACTCGGGAGTTTGGACACGATGTGTGGGGTGATGTGTCTAATATTTCTAGGGTGATTAATGAAGGTCATGATGACCATGGTGTGGGTGGTGGTATTGGCCGGGTATGTTTCATTTTTATGTTTTTTACTCGTTGTTTATGTGTGTCTGCTTTCTGATCTGTTTGTGCTCAGTTACCAAGCATTGTTTGCTAAGTACTTAATTTTTGGAGTTCTTTATGTTACTCTCTCCATTTTTGTGTTGTGTTTTTCTTTGTGGGAGGTAGGATGTGAATATTGATCACATTTCTAGATCTCAGCATGGTGGTTGCTTAGGTGTTAATGGCGAACAACAAGTTCATGATGTGGATGGCGGTTCGGATATGGTGTGTGTGTTCTTTCATAGTATTTTATTTTTTGTGCTCATTCGGTTGTGTTTGTGTGCCCTTTTGATTTTTTTTTTTTAGTTATCCTTGATGTTGTTATAATTGGGTATGCTTTATTCAGTTGGTTGGAGGTCTACGCGCAAATGGTTCAATTAAATGTTGGGGCCCCGGTAAGTTACATGTTATTATTCACTATTTTGGTGAGCCTCTTCGTTCTGGGATGTGTGCGTGTTGGTACTTGTACGTTGTTTTGTTAGGGATTTGTATTATTTCCTTGTAATTGGTGTTTGTTTCTTATATGCATGCGAAGACCGAAGAACGTTTGGTGGACGTTGTTCCTGTAGTTGCTAGAGTGTGGGGAGTGGTTGGTGGGCCCTTCACGGCAGGGTGTTGGTTTAAGTGACATTATAGATGGTCGGTAATTCGTTACAACCACGGAGGTTATTTATTTTTCTTATGTTTGATCGTCATTTTCCCTTTTAGCATTATTCATCTACAATAGCCTTGTTTTAATGGTCTTGTGGGTTTCTAGCAGGTTGTTCCTTGTGTGGGTTCCACATTTGTTTGTGGGTCTCAGAGGCTTTGGGGGTTGATTTTGCACTTGGTCCTTATAAAACATGGGGTCATATTCATCTCGTAAGTGTTTCACATGGCTTTCAATTCATATCTTATATATCATTTATGCATTGTGTGCCCAGTAGTTAGGGTTTGTGTGCCTATTATTGTTGCTATGTGTGCTCATTAGTGCCGACCATTCAATTTTTATTTGCATGTGTGCCAGTAGTTACCGTCTGTTAGCCCATTAGTGTATATGTGTGTGCTCATTAGATTGGCCATACATTTTTAAGTATTGTCTCATAATTTTTATTGTTGTTTAAGCTTTTCTTTCCCATCCTTCAACAAAATCATTTCTACCTCTTGTGTGTCGACTTCAAATTCGAGCGGCTTGAAATTATTGATAATTCTGCTTCAACTCAGCCCACTCTGGTGAAGTATGGTGATACCCCAGAAAATGTGGTACGTTTTCTTCCCATTGTATGCTTGTACGCTATTTTAATGGGTAATCTTAAAGCGATGTGTTTTTTTTTTTTTTTTGTATTTTAGAAATTGTTGTTGTCCGAATAGGTGAGAAGTTCAAGTCAATTGTTTGTGACAATTTGAAGACTAAAAGGATGCCGATGAAGTGGCGGGACACCAAGAACAAGGTGGACTGTGGCATGTATCTTATGCGGCACATGGAGAGTTATGTGGGTGAAGCCGTGAAGGTGTTGCAAAATGGGATTGTGGGCTGACTAGTGGTGACAGATCGCAACTTCAGAGGCTACGTTTGCGTTATATGAAGGAGGTTTGCACAGTTGATATAAATGCACACCGTACCAGCAATGTGGCTCGTGCATTACGCTTTCTTTTCGGGCATTAGTTTCCTTGTTGTTGTTTACTAGTCGTTTACTTCTGGGGTCGTTGTTGGATTTTCATTAATAATGTTTGCTCACACTTTTGTTCTGTTTTCAACTACTTCATTTCTAGTGTAACAGATTTATTCGTTCACCAACAGTGTTATAGTTTTATTATTATGCACGTATTACTTTAGTTGTTACTACTTTAGTGAACTAACTAATAAACGTGCAGTCTTACGGGTAAAATATTGGATTATATTACTGCATGGTTTGTTACAGACTTACAGTTGTGTGCTCATACTAGTTGGTTGTGTGCCCAATATTATATGTTGTGTGCCTTTGCATATGTCATGTTCTCCATGTTTTAAAAAAATTAAATTGTTGGACTATTTTATTATCAATCAACACGTTGTGGCAGCCCAAACTAAGAATACAAGCAAATCCATTAATCTTCCGTTATTGACTCGGGTTATTAATTACAGTTAATGGTGAATGTTTAGAATAGTTTATGTATAACGTTGTGTGCCGATTCGCTTTATATCGTGTGCATGTAATGTACAAATTGTGTACCTTTACATAAGGCATATTCTCTTCTTTTTTTAAAAATAAATGGACTTTTAAAAATATTTTAGCAACACGTTGTTGCAGTCCAAAATAAAAATATAAGTAAATTCATAAATCTAATTGTAATTGGGATTCAAATAGGACATGTCTTTTGAATGTAGCACTACATTTTTTTTTTGCCAAGTAACTAGCTATGCCTTCCCTTTCTTGTTCTGTTGTTTCTTTTTCTTCTGGTTCAGGGGACAGTTACGGTTGTCGTGGTGGGTTGGTTGTTCATCACAATAATGGCACTTCCGTCTGTCTTTCTTTATCTTATCTACTACTTTTTCACGTGCACTCTTAAATCGCTTTCCGCTTCCTTTTTTCTTTGATATTTGTGGTGGCTTAACTGTTATGGTAGTGCTTGTTTGTGTGCCATAAAAAGTGTCCAGTAACTCATTGTTATTGCTTTTATTTTGTGTCTTTCCTTTGTTCTTCAACATTTTACCTTTGTGTTCCTCCATAAAGTTTAACATTTATTGCATTTCTGTTGTGTTCCCCTTTGATAGTGTCAAGCAGTTATAGAACTCTTTCCACAGTTTTGCTGCTAGTTTGTTGTCATCTGCTTCTTTATTGCATGTTGCAATGTGTTCCTTGCTTGTCGCACTTGTTTTGTGTGCCCAAGCATTTTTAGTCCACCTTGGGACTATGTACTTTGGTGGTATCATATCTGTTTCATCATCCTTTAGAACTACAAAAGCATGCCTGCATAATATCCCCACCCTGTTAAACTTGCCACATGAACAATCCACTTCCATGTTTTATCTTACATATTTTACTATGAAATTCCTCGTTTTCCCTTCCTTGATTGTGTACACATACTTGTCTTCTTCTTGGTCCTTATTTGTGATTTTGCATGAAAAGCACCCTTCGTATATTTCTATCTGGACATCGTAAAATATTATAATTGTGTATATGGAAGTTGTGTGCTTCTCAATCATTAGTAGTGTCTTTGTAGGTGGGATGGAGGCTTCAAACTCTGCAACTAATCGTGTTTTCTTGTGACGTTGCATTTCTATCACACTTTGAAATTGTTTGAAAAACTCTTACAGTGATCCATTATCGTTGATACATGCTCCAAATAGCCCGTTTTCTGCCTCTGACCGTGATGTTGTTCACATGAGTCCACCCATAAAAATGCCGTTGAAATATGCCTCTATCTAAGTTGTTCTCCCGTCAAACAGTTGTGTGAACCACCTGTTGTCTCCTAGGTCGTACTCTGTCATTACTACATGCCAGTTGACCTCGAAATCTTCACGCCCAAAAGTTCCGTTCCACACCACTGCATTTAGTTTCCTCTAGAATGTTTTGTCTTTGGCTAATTTCACTTCCACCTTTTCGCCCACTTTCGACATGATGTGCCACATACAAAAGCGGTGCCTCATCTCCATGAACACCTATGGTATTGCTTTCTTCATTGCTGGGCCTTGATCTATTATTATGCAGGTAGGTGTGTGACCCATGCAACGCTTGAATGCGTTAAGTAGCCACACATAAGATTGTATATCCTCTCTTGAGATGAGCCCTGCTCCAAAAGTCATGCACTTCTTGTTGTTATCAATCCCAGTAAAAGGAACGGATACCATCTTGTACTTGCAAAATATCTCATGTCATTAAAAATGTATAGTTGACACACAATTAAAAATAGGTAAGCACACAATGTCTCATATTAAGACACAGATTAGTTGCATAAATGGATATTTGCATTCTATTTATTTTCTAACATTTTGGTACGGTACGTAGCATCGAAAGATACCATATCTCCTAACTGTTGGTAGTTTTCTTTAGCTGTTGGGTTAGCCCAAAATAGCCTACGAAGTTGAATTTCTTCTTCTACATCATATTCAAATGTATATGATGGAAACACTGCCTGTTTTTGTGTGTATTTATCTGTCACTGCTTGTGCGTCGGCTTCATTTTGGTGCGCGTTTACGTCTCTTCTGAATTCCTAAAGTCCACACATGTTGCCCCAATTTTATCAAAACCACATGTGAGTTCTTTGTATAGGTCGAATGCTTTTGATGTTCCTATGCTTGCTTTTGCATAGGTTGCTATGAATTCTTGATGACCAATATCCAAAGTACGGTTTATTTTCAGGAATTGTCTTGCCAATTCTAAGTAGAGGGGGTGGTTGTGTTTTTCTTCTAATACGTTCATCGCATAGTTTCTATCTTTTTGCTGCCTAAGGCGACATCTTGCCTTACACCCCACCCGGTTTGAGACGCGCCGCCGTGTCTTCATGTTTGGTGTGGTATCCTCACCTGTAGTTTTGGTCACATCCGTTGCGCTCATTGTGTGCCCTTCCCTAAAACAAAGCAAATACTTTACTCCTACATCTCCTTCTCAGTTCTTCCTCATTGTGCTGCATCTTACATCGAAACCTACCAAAGCTGCATACTGTTTGTAAAATTGCACACCTTCATCCATTGTTTCGGAATTAATTTATATTTATTTCTGACTAAGGTCTTATTTTTTCATGTGGGTTGATGCACTGCTATTAATGATTCTGACTCTTTTTTTGTTTGCCTTCTTATAAAAAAATGAGGTTAATTCTTGCCAACAAAAAAAGCATATAATTAAACATTATTTCTTACATGTTGTAGTCCAACCTAGTAGTATCATCGTAATCCACCGTCATTCACGTTTTCATAATCATGCAACTATATCTAATATTCATATTCACGTTTTCATCTTTATGCCACTGTCAGTAATTTACATTTATGTATCCAACAACTACCAGTACACTCGTGTTCGTATGCATAAAATTCTAATATCTAACCTGTTTTTTTTAAAAATTTTAAAGTGTTCATTATCTAGTTATATTATAATACATGCCAGGTGATAAGTGCATATTTGATCATATTTTTACCCCATATTTGAATCTATTTTTTACCTCTAATTATTAATATTATGTTTATAATAATATTGCATTTCTTCATTGTGATAAATAATTACAATTTGCCCAAAGATGATGAAGATTTGATAATATAGCATAATATTAATGTTAGGTAGTGGCATTTCTAATATTATTGTGTGTGTATATTTAATTGCCACTTAATTGTTTTATTTGCCAAAAGTAGCGTAGGAATGAAGTGATGGTGTGTTGATGGAGCACAAAAGACAATTAAAACATGAGATAGTGGGGTGAGTTTGAAGACAAAATAAAGTATTGGAAAGTGGAAAAGTGGAATGCAAAGAGATGACAAAATGCATGAATCAAGGATGGTGGAATATTTTCTGGCGGAGAACAAAGAAGCAGGAATTCCGGATCTGCACTGATCACTTTCGACGCGTCGAACGTTGAGTTCGACGCGTCGAATGTGCCATTTTCTGGCCAGTAGCTTGGGACGCGAATCAGCAATGCAAATTTCCAGTTTTACCCTTGCCTTTTCCCAACTATAAATACTCATCATTTCTCCATTCTTCAACATCCAATTTTCATATTTAGATTAGTCTCTCTTCCCCTCTTTAATCATTTTCTTCTCCTTAAAAATGTAGACCTCCAAGTGAAGATTGTTTAGTAGTATAGGAGTATAATAGAATTTATTTTGTAATAAGAAGAGGGATGATGCAAGATTAGGAGCTTCAACCGTTGGATCGAGGAGAAAGCGATGAGAATTTATTTCCCTTCTTTCCTTTACTTATCTTGAATTAATCTTGTATCTAGATGCTTGTTCTTAATATATTTGGATTATGGATTATGTTTATGTCTAGATTGTTGTTTGTTCTTCATTTATTATGAATTGTTAGTTTAGCTTCTATGAGTTGTTGTGTGCAATACTTGTTATTGAAAGTGTGTGATTATTGGATCCAATTACATGCTTGTTTGTTGTTGTGTCACGGTGAGAATCGGGGATGGCTAGAACACTCTTGCCACACCTATTGATTTATACAATGCGAGAGCTTGATAAATTATATGGGGATTTCTTGGCTAATCTTCGGTTCCTTCACTGGCGAGAGCGGATTGAAATTTAGAAGTTAGCCAAAACGGTTCCTTCACTAGTGACAGCGGGTTGGAATCTAAAGGTTAGTTTAGGCTACATCCTCACAACTTGTAGGATTAACTTGAGTTTGGGCATGTTGATTTGCTTATTAGGATCTTTAAGACGAGCATCGCTTGTAGACTACGAGAGTAGATAACTTGCGGTTTGGTACACTCGGGTAGATCACGAGAATGGCACCGGGGAGTATAGTGCATTTCCTCCATTCACAAGGGATAAAACTTCTTTTTTATATTTGTTTGACTCATGGTGGACATTTACCCGATCCATATCCTTACCTATGTCGCGTCTTATATATCTCTCTTCATTTGTTGCATTTATTTTTGTTATTTAGTTTTATTGTTATAACCATGTTATTACCGAACTAGCTTCACAAGAATCAATCCGAGTTAGTGTTTGACCAACCATTCACTGTGGATCGATAACCTCAGAATACTCTGTGTATTTGCATGTACCTAAAAGTCTACAACCACCAGGCACACAACTTGTACATTATAGGAACACGATATAAAGCGAATAGGCACAAATCGATATACATAAATTGTTCAAAACATTTACCATTAACTGTATCAATGCATACGTTTTAACCACCAGTCATGTTTTTCCCCAACCTTCTTCGCAGACTTATTCATTTATCAAACATATATTAAGGATCGAATTTCCGTAGCTTACCGTAGTTTGTTGCCGTCTCTATGTTTTGTTCGAACTCCATCTGTCTATCTTCATCTATTGCAATGTCTTTAACACGAGTTTCAAATGCCCTCCATTATTTTCAGTTTTCGTGCGTCCAAAACAGTGTGCAGAAAGTACCGTTTGACACTTTGACTACCATATTTATGTATGATCTCCAACTCTTTATTTGTTAATTATAATCCTACCTTAATTACAATTCCTATTAAATCTCTTTTTTGCCCTTAATCTAAATATGTAGCGCGATTCCGTCTAATCCTACTTAATCTCAACCATTTAATATAATGCTATGCATGAATGATGTGTCATCATAGTCCTCTATTAATTAGTGTTCTCATATAAATAAGGACATATATGCTTTCGAAGTCTTTTGATGACTAGTCTTATTCATGCTTCCAAGTCTTGTTCCATTGCATATACTTGATGCTTGGTCTATGCTTTTTAATAGCATAATTAAGGTGTCAAGAAATTGTGTACACTTTGTCTAGAGTTCTTAATACGTTTAATTTTTTGAATTATTATTTGGACCGATTTAAGTTTTATATATAAATGAAATCTTAATATCTTATGTACATAATTTTATATTTTTAAATAAGTTTAAAATTGAAATGGACTGCATATTCTTAATGTGTTTTCCATCTTTAGAAAAA